>JAPDDL010000225.1:0-106036 GCA_027422435.1 Schizopygopsis pylzovi | reverse complement strand
GAGCCACTGAAACAATGATAGTTAACAAGATGGGAGGGGGCAGACAATAGACATGGGAGCACATGGCACCAACAACAAACAACAAGCCATGTGCTCAACACACAGAGACATCTGGTGGCCAGCCCGGGCACACCAGCAGGACCGTGACAATCATGCTCCTCCTGAACTCTCTCTGATCACGAAGCACATAAAAACATGTCATATCAGTTTATAAAATACTTGATCTCATTTGAAGGATCCCTTTTCCATTAAGTGAACTGATTACACAGAACACATATAATACTCATGTATTACATGCTAAGGTTTATAAAAAAATGTAGTTCAGTGCATCTCACCTGTTACACCTTGAGGTCTCGGTCTATTAATGATGACATCATCATAATTATCTCGTGCGTCCACTACACATAAAATTCATTTTAACAAAGAGTTCAAATTAAATCTAAGCTAAAAAAAAAAACATTTAAAAAAACTGTAATTTAAAATGTTATCTGTAATGATCTTGATTTTAGAGTGATATTTTAAAAAGTTGACAAAATAGTAGACACCTTTTTTCATTTCAGAGTTCAGACATCATCATAGCTTTTAGGTGTGTCCTCTACAAATGCACACATTCATCACAGACAGGCATTCACTACATTAAGAACTAATCTGAAATATCTGTCTTCAACATACTATAATATTTTAATTTAAAAGTATATTCTATGCTGTTGTAGAATAAGAGAGAGACACCTTTCTCACGGTCTGCTTTCAGTCCATCAGTGATGACATCATCATAGTATCCCGGAGTGATTTTCTTCAGCATCTCTTCTGCATCAACACACAATATGTTTGGATACAAAAGTCCAAACATATGTTCTTGTTGCAGATCGTGAGACTCAGAATTTATTAAACATTTGGAAATGAATCATGTGATCAATTAAAAAGTTCACTGACCTTTTAGGACACTGCCGTTAGTGACGTCATCATAATATACAGTCTTGAACTCTTTTGCTAAAAAGGAGAGCAGACTGTTAATATATAAGTAAACAGAAGTATTTGAACATTGAGTAATTAATGATTTGGTCATTTAAAAAAAAAAAAAATATTTAGGTGCATTCATTAAAAATATTTTTTAGAGGAATGTGGAGCGAATATACTGGATGGATGGATGGATGGATGGATGGATGGATGGATGGATGGATGGATGGATGGATGGATGGATGGATGGATGGATGGATGGATGGATGGATGGATGGATGGATGGATGGATGGATGGATGGATGGATGGATGGATGGATGGATGGATGGATGGATGGATGGATGGATGGATGGATGGATGGATGGATGGATGGATGGATGGATGGATGGATGGATGGATGGATGGATGGATGGATGGATGGATGGATGGATGGATGGATGGATGGATGGATGGATGGATGGATGGATGGATGGATGGATGGATGGATGGATGGATGGATGGATGGATGGATGGATGGATGGATGGATGGATGGATGGATGGATGGATGGATGGATGGATGGATGGATGGATGGATGGATGGATGGATGGATGGATGGATGGATGGATGGATGGATGGATGGATGGATGGATGGATGGATGGATGGATGGATGGATGGATGGATGGATGGATGGATGGATGGATGGATGGATGGATGGATGGATGGATGGATGGATGGATGGATGGATGGATGGATGGATGGATGGATGGATGGATGGATGGATGGATGGATGGATGGATGGATGGATGGATGGATGGATGGATGGATGGATGGATGGATGGATGGATGGATGGATGGATGGATGGATGGATGGATGGATGGATGGATGGATGGATGGATGGATGGATGGATGGATGGATGGATGGATGGATGGATGGATGGATGGATGGATGGATGGATGGATGGATGGATGGATGGATGGATGGATGGATGGATGGATGGATGGATGGATGGATGGATGGATGGATGGATGGATGGATGGATGGATGGATGGATGGATGGATGGATGGATGGATGGATGGATGGATGGATGGATGGATGGATGGATGGATGGATGGATGGATGGATGGATGGATGGATGGATGGATGGATGGATGGATGGATGGATGGATGGATGGATGGATGGATGGATGGATGGATGGATGGATGGATGGATGGATGGATGGATGGATGGATGGATGGATGGATGGATGGATGGATGGATGGATGGATGGATGGATGGATGGATGGATGGATGGATGGATGGATGGATGGATGGATGGATGGATGGATGGATGGATGGATGGATGGATGGATGGATGGATGATGATGGATGGATGGATGGATGGATTGGATGGATGGATTGGATGGATGGATTGGATGGATGGATGGATGGATTGGATGGATGGATGGATGGATGGATGGATAGATCTAACCTGAGAGAAGCTCATCAGCATTTTCATATCCAGAATGCAGTTCTTCAGAGATGAGACTCCTTGTTAAAGGAGAGCAGAACAGTCAGAAACATGTTCATCATTAAAAACAGACCAAATCCTCTTTTCCTCTGGATCATAAAGAAGACAACACAGCACACATATTAATTATTCACATTTAAAAGCATTATTGGCAGAAATCCCTTTTTTGTTGGGCCTATTAACAAACACACAAATACCCTCACATTAACTCATTCCTAACTGCCCCTCCAGAAATCACCTCACACACACACACACACACACACCTGCAACTACACTTAAAAAAAATATATGAACATCTCGTTTTGATAATCTAAAAATATACACAGGAAGAGACACACACACACACACTCATGCACACACTCAGAAAACATGCACCTGCAGCTCTGTGGTGTTCTGTCAGGAATTCTGTGGTTTGAAGCAGGAGGTTTAACAGGACTAATAATAGATGAACATCAACTGTCTGACAGACTCTTATTAATGGTGTTAAATGAGATTGATGGCTCATGTCTCACCCCTCTGAGTGAAGTGATTGTGTCTGAGCTGAATCTCCTCATAAACGGCCTCAGTCATCGTCCTGTGTTTCCTCTTAGAGAGAGCTGTAAGTGTAGACGACAAACCTGCTGTCAGTTCACAATACATGACTGATCACACACTGAATAAGACACAATATGACAGTCTCTGGATCTCCCCTACCTCTCCTCGTCACTCTGTTCTGCTGAATCAGTATAAGCAGTGGCATTAAGAGCAGTAAGAGCACAACTCCCAGTACAATCACAAGCACTGGGGGGACGGAGAGAGATGCTGCTGGAGGAGTTTGTGGAGAAGACACTGATGTTGAGTGCACTGAAGGAGAAACTGGAGGAGAAGCTGATGTTGTCTGATGACAAATACTGTAACATATCTCAGTGAAACATATCATCAATGTGAAAACATATAATTTAAGCCTCATAAATAATTTCAAGTTCTTTCCTTTAGCTCAGGTTTCTTTTTAAGAAATATTAGTTTACTCACCACATTTGATGTAAACATTGTTTTTAAAGAAGTATGGCTTAGACATTTTAAATCTTTTAAATATTCTCTCACTTGAGCAGGTGATTTTGGCCACTTCATCTCTACTGCAGTCATTCTGTCCCCAGGGTGAAGATGGACACTGCCATAAAGTTCAATCATGTCATCAACAATTAAGTTTATCAAGCCAATTATGAGTCTTCAGTCCCTCTGAACTACTGGGTTCACTGCCAGATCTTCCACAGTTCAGCTCTTGACAGATCAGGCTCGCTGTCAAGTCAAGTCAAGTCAAGACACCTTTATTTATATAGCGCCTTTAACAATACAAATTGTAACAAAGCACTGCACAATATCAAAATAGGCAAATTTTGTCAATGTAAAATGACAGGATTTAACACTCAATTATCTGCTGAATGCATTTCATTATTGAATTTAGTAATGGCATTGTCCAGCTTAGTTCAGTTTAAATAATATCTGTGCAATCAAGTCGATGATTGTGCTGCAAGTGAAGTGTCCCCAACTGAGCAAGCCAGAGGCGACAGCGGCAAGGAACGAAAACTCCATCGGTGACAGAATGGAGAAAAAACCTTGGGAGAAACCAGGCTCAGTCGGGGGGCCAGTTCCCCTCCGGCCAGACGAATCAGTAGTTTGTTCCAACTGCAGCAAAGTCAGTGTAAGTGGTCCACTGGTTCCAGGGGTCTTTCCCCGATGGATGTCTAGGTGACGAGGTCCTCACTGGAGATCTGTCTCTGGGGCTCATCTATGTGTCCTAGACTCCGCTGACGGTCAGGGCTGTAGAGGTTGTCTCCAGGTGCTGATCCTCCATTTATGGCAGACTTTGGTTAAGTCAGTATAATCGCTGATGGTTGGCTTCCTCTGAGGTCCTCGGAGGGGTTGTCATCGTCTCTTCTCAGGTGTTCGGTCATCTCTATCGTTTAAGGGTAGGATCCAGAATGAAGCTTGTGTAATTCCTAACTACCACGGCTAACTCCTAACTCCTGCTCCATCCAGGAATAACCCTGGATGAAATTATCAGTATAACCCAAGCTAAAGCATAATAATGTGCATTTGTTCAGATAGACTGTCAGTACAAGATTGTGAGATGCATTATATGAATGCTCGGCTAAAGAGATGCGTCTTTAATCTAGATTTAAACAGAGAGAGTGTGTCTGAACCCCGAACGTTATCAGGAAGGCTATTCCATAGTTTAGGAGCCAGATATGAAAAAGTTCTACCTCTTTTAGTGGACTTTGCTATCCTAGGTACTACCAAGAGTCCAGAGTTTTGCGACCTAAGGGAGCGGGTTGGATTGTAGCGTGATAGAAGATTAGTTAGGTACGCAGGATCTAAATCATTTAGGGCCTTATAGGCAAGTAATAATATTTTGTAACTGATACGAAACTTAATAGGTAGCCAGTGCAGAGACTGTAAAATTGGAGTAATATGATCATATTTTCTTGACCTGGTAAGGACTCTAGCCGCAGCATTTTGTACTATCTGTAGCTTGTTTATTGAAGATGCAGGACAACCACCTAGCAGTGCATTACAATAGTCCAGTCTAGAGGTCATGAATGCATGAACTAGCTTTTCTGCATCAGAAACACTTAACATGTTCCGTAGCTTGGAAATGTTTCTAAGATGGAAGAATGCTGTTTTTGTAACATTGGAAATATGATTTTCAAAAGATAGGTTGCTGTCTAATATAACACCCAGATTTTTAACTGTAGAGGAAGTAACATTACATCCGTCTAGTTGCAAATTGTAATCCAAGAGATTCTGTGTACTGTTGTTAGGTCCAATAAGTAATATCTCGGTCTTATCTGAATTTAATAGGAGAAAATTACTGGTCATCCAATCTTTTATATTTTTAACACACTCTGTTAGCTTAGATAGTTTAGAAGTTTCATCTGGTTTTGTTGAGATATATAGTTGAGTGTCATCAGCATAACAATGGAAACTAATCCCGTATTTTCTAATAATATTACCAAGGGGCAACATATATAATGAAAATAATAGAGGACCTAGGACAGATCCTTGTGGTACTCCATACTTTACTGGTGATAATTGAGATGACTCCCCGTTTAAATAAACAAAGTGGTAGCGATCGGACAGGTAGGATCTAAACCATCTTAGAGCCTGCCCTTGAATACCTGTATAGTTTTGTAATCGATCTATCAGTATGTCATGATCTATAGTGTCGAACGCAGCACTAAGATCAAGTAAAACTAGCAACGAGATGCAGCCTTGGTCTGACGCAAGTGCAGTTTCTGTGCTATGGCGGGGCCTGAAACCTGACTGAAATTCTTCATAGATATCATTTTTTTGCAAAAAGGAGCACAGTTGAGCAGACACTACTTTTTCTAATATTTTCGACATAAACGGAAGATTTGAAATGGGCCTGTAATTTGCCAGTTCACAAGGATCTAATTTTGGTTTCTTAATAAGAGGCTTAATTACTGCCAGCTTAAATGGTTTTGGGACGTGACCTAAAGATAGCGAGGAGTTAATAATATTGAGAAGCGGTTCTTCTGCTACAGGTAACAACTCTTTCAATAGTTTAGTTGGTACAGGATCTAATAAACATGTTGTTGGTTTAGATGCAGTGATAAGTTTATTTAGCTCATCCTGTCCTATAGTTGTAAAGCACTGCAGTTTTTCTTTGGGTGCGATGAATGAAGCTGAAGTACTAGACGCTGTAGAATCTACGTTTGTTATTGTATTTCTGATATTATCTATTTTATCAGTAAAGAAATTCATAAAGTCATTACTATTAAACTGTGAGGGAATATTTAGATCGGGTGACATCTGTTTATTTGTTAATCTAGCCACTGTGCTAAATAAAAACCTTGGATTGTTTTGGTGATTATCTATGAGTTTGCGGATATACTCGGTTCTTGCAGTTTTTAGAGCCTGTCTATAACTGGACATACTGTTTTTCCACGCAATTCTAAAGACTTCCAAGTTAGTTTTTCTCCATTTGTGCTCAAGAATACGAGTTTCTTTCTTGAGAGAATGGGTATAACTGTTGTACCATGGCGCAGCACGTTTTTCTCTAACCTTTTTTAATTTGATGGGTGCAACAGTTTCTAACGTATTGGAGAAGATAGTTCCCATGTTGCTAGTAATTGTGTCTAGTTCATCTGTATTTATGGGTACACAGAGCAGTTGAGATAAATCAGGCAGGTTATTTGTGAATCTGTCTTTAGTGGCTGGAGTAATAATTCTGCCTGGGCGATAACGCGGAGCCATATAGTTAATATCAGTAATATGCAGCATGCATGATACAAGGAAATGGTCAGTAACATCATCAATTTGAGGTATGATATCTATATCAGTTAGATCAATTCCATGCGATATTATTAAATCTAGCGTATGATTAAAACGATGCGTGGGCCCGGTGACATTTTGCTTGACACCAAAAGAGTTTATTAGGTCAGTAAAAGTCCTAACGCATCATTTGTATTATCAACGTGAATGTTAAAATCTCCAACAATTAATGCTTTATCAACAGTAACCAATAGGTCTGAGAGGAAATCTGCAAATTCTTTTAGAAAATCTGTATATGGCCCTGGCGGTCTATACACACTAGCCAGAGCAAGAGATAGGACAGATTTATTTTGCTTATCTGACAGTTTAACATTGAGCATAAGTATTTCGAATGAGTCAAACCTGTATCCTGTTTTCTGAGTAACATTGAGAATATCACTATAGACCAGTGGCGGCTGCTGTGCTTTCAAAGAGGGGAAGCTCATTTTCGGCCAACATCAAAAAATCGTCCATTTATTTATACGTAAATTCTGCTCTATGTTCCTTTTCAAGAAAATGCTCTAGTCTAGCCTACTGTATGAATGAACAAACGATCTAAAAAAAGATATTAAACTCGACGGAGGAAATGTGGGAATTAGGTTCAACTGAAACAAGGAATGTGGTGTATAACTGTGTGAAATGTATGATGAAAATTGGCTAGCAATTTCGCCAAGCAAATACCAAGAAATAGGTTGCAGCAGTTTGCCTTTCGACTACACTTGCAAAATCCGCGATGGGACTAAGCTCGGATAGCTTCAGCGTCAGCGACTTTTTATAGTACAAAATCGCTGTCAATCAAAAGGAGACGCAGTCTTTCGACAGACCCTCCAATCATCACGCAGACGCTCGGAGTCCAGGCCAGCCCACTCCTCCATTCATCCCAGAGACGCTGAGCGTCCGTGGGCGGGACATAATCGCAGCATTATCCAATGACCGTCTTGTTTCTAAGCACTGAAAAAAACAGTTTGAAGCAGCCCCATTGAAGTCAATGGACGCTGGGCTTCAACAGAGTAATGCACTGTACGCTACGGGAATGAATGAGAAGGAAATCGAGTCAGCCGACCTAAGTAGCTGATTCTGAACGAAATTTTTTTCGTTCGAGATGAACGTGTTTAACGCATTTTTAGTCAATAAAATGTTAACATAATTGTACATATATTTGACCATTCATTTTTTGACAATTATAGGGGAAGCTGAGCTTCCCTTGCAGTCTTAAAGAAATCGCGGCTGCTATAGACCCCTTCAATGTTTGTAAACATCGAAAGCCTAGGTTGGGTGCGCGCGCAGCTTGGGGTCAGAAAAATGGCGCGGCTAATAGACCCCTTCACGGTATACGTCACAGAAGTTCGCAGTGCGCATGTCGGGGTCAGAACGTTCATTCCATCCCATTGTGTTAACCATAGAATTTCTCTCAAGACAAAACTTAGGGCTGTGACGGTGGCAGATTTTTACCACCGCGGTGGTAATGGACCAACTACTACAGGTGGGCGGTGTTGTGATATATATATATATATATATATATATATAATTCTGAAACGCAAAAATAAATAAATGAGGCTCAATCATCTATTAACAAACATACGTGTTTATTTTAGCACTTATGTCAGTGAACACTCAGCCTGCAAAACACTAAAATAAATATCAAATAAATAATACAGTTAAATAGGAAAGTAGCCTTAAATGAGAAAGTTAAATACACCCGGTGTGTGACGTCACGTGCACTACCGCCGGTGACGCGGTTGTCACGGCCACCATCACAGCCCTAGACAAAATGCCTACTTGTTGCGTCGTGGACTGTGAAAATCGCACCAGTTCTGGAGTCAAGTTTTTCAGGATTCCTGCAGGATCTCATCCGTTTCAAAAAATAGACGACATCTGTGACTGCAAGCTATTAAACGGGCAGACTGGGACAATACTACGATCAAAGAGGCTCGTGTTGGTAGTGCTCACTTCATATCAGGAAACGTTAAAGTCATCCTTTATCATCCCTTTCTGTTTGCTTAAACTCGAAAGCCTGGATTGCATGAACAGTTTTCTGTACGTTAAGCTATGCAAGTTAATAGTGTTGTAAATGTCATGGACCTGTGTCATGCTACAGACGTAGCCAGCTGCTAGTAGTTAGCCGCAGGCTAGCGCCAACATTGTGCCAACAACGGTAGAGTTAAGCCATGATAAGTAAACAAATGTTTTCTGTAAACTGTTGACTGATTTAATAGTTAGGTGAAGTTTGATATCTGGCATAAATTGTGACCTGTGGCATGCTACAGACTTAGCAGATCGCAGACTAGCTTTACATTAGCGTTTTCACTATGACAACAGTAGATCTGTTGGTACCTGCTGGTTACTGAGGGCCACTCCACACTGCAGCTGTCTGCACACCACATGGGCATCTTTAATATCCCAGAAGTCATCACACACTGTCCCCCATGAGCCGCTGTGAAAAACCTCCAGCCTCCCTGCACAGTCTCCTCCAGAACCCACCAGCCTGATGAACCCGCGACCTGATATTCAGAGAAAGATAAACACATTATTGACCACAAACAACTGCAGAATCTACACAGATGTTGTTCTTCTCACCAAGGCAGGTGATAGACAGCTTTTGTGTGGAGCTGCAGTTGAGAGTTTGTGGAGAGCTGCAGTTCCCCAGATGAGCTTCACTCCCAGAGCACTGGAAGCCCGTCACACACTCATGACTGTGTTCAGGACTGGATGAAGAGCTGGAGAAGTTCAGCACAGAGCCACAGCCCAGCTGTCTGCAGACCACAGAGGATTCAGTGAGACACCAGGAGTAGAGCAGAACTCTGCTCCAGACCTGATGGATGAAAACTTCCAGCTCCCCCTCACACTGTCTCTCTCCAGACAACCGCACCAGACCATCATGAAGAGCCAGAGAGGAACCTGAGGAGAAGATCTCATATTTTACTAAACTGGAACAAAGTATTGCAGTTACGCCTTTCAGAAATTATATTATATATTGCATTTTATTCAGTATTAACATTCATGACCCTCTCGATTAAATCTGCTTTACCAGAGCAGATGACTCCAACATCTCGTCTATGAGAACATTCAGCTCACCTGCTTTGTTTAGTTTTGCAGAAATAAATTGTTTACTTAGCACATAAACCTGACCATATTAAATCCAAAACCAATTACATTCCTCTTACTTGAGCAAATTATTTTGGCCACTTCATCTTCATCACAGTCATTCTGTCCCCAGGGTAAAGATGGACACTGCCATAAAGTGGAGTCATGTGGTCGACAAGTTACTTTATCCAGCCAGTTAGGAGACGATTTCACTCTTGCTATAGAATCAGACAAAACACCAGATCTTCCACAGTTCAGCTCTTGACAGATCAGACTCGCTGTGTCTCTTTCCATCTGGTTCCAGCACACATTACCCCAGGATCCATTGTAGAAAACCTCCACATTCCCTTCACAGCCCTCAGTTAACCTGATCTCTTTAAACTCTAGATGGAAAAGTATGACAATTAACCTCAGCTCTCATTTAATTTCAGTCTGGTAAGTAGGAATGGGAATAATAAAGAATTCAACAATTCATCCATTAACATGCAATACCATTACCAAAAATTGAGTTAATCTCAAAAAAATATATATTTATTTTTTTAAATCCAACTTCTTAATGATGTTTGCAGGCTTTTTAGAGGCAATTTTTATGTATGATTGCTAGACAAACAAATTTGAAAACATATTTCAGTCAAGTCACCTTTATTTATATAGCGCTTTTAACAATACAAATTGTGTCAAAGCAACTGCACAATAACAAAATAGGAAAATAGTGTATCACTATTGTGCAATGACAAGATTAAATGCCCATTTTTCAGTTAAAGGCATTCCATTATTGAATTCAGTGGTGTCATCCAGCTCAATTCAGTTTAAACTGTATTTGTGCAATCAAGTCGGTGATATCGCTGGAAATTAAGTATCCCCAACTAAGCAAGCCAGAGGCGACAACGGCAAGGAACCAAAACTCCATCGGTGACAGAACGGAGAAAAAAACCTTGGGAGAAACCAGGCTCAGTCGGGGGTCCAGTTCCCCTCTGGCCAGACGAACCAGTAGTTTGTTCCAACTGCAGCAAAGTCAGATTGTAAGGGCTCCGCTGGTTCCAGTGGTCTTTTCCCGATGGCTGTCTAGGTGACGAGGTCCTCACTGGGGATCTGTCTCTGGGGCTCATCTAGGTGTTCTGGTCTCCACTGACGTTCAGAGCTGTAGAGGTCGTCTCTGGGTGCTGATCCACCATCTGATCTGGATAAGGAATGGATCTGTTGACTGCAGTGATCATCTGGGCTGGATAAGGACCGGATCGGTTGGCTACGGTGACCTCAGAATAAGAAAGAAAAAGACTAATAGTAGCGTAGATGTCAATCTTCTCACGATGTAAAAAGGACATCGTGTTTTATAGGAAGTGTTCCCGGTTCCGGTTGACCTAATTAATGCAGTCTACAAATCCTTTAATGGATTTGAATATTAGAAGCGTATTAGTGTGTTAAGTGTACGCCAGGTTAAAGAGATGGGTCTTTAATCTAGATTTAAACTGACAGAGTGTCTGCCTCCCGAACAGTGTTAGGTAGATTGTTCCAGATTTTGGGCGCTAAATAGAAAAAGGATCTGCAGTTGATCTTGATATTCTAGGTATTATCAAATGGCCAGAGTTTTGAGATCGTAGCAGATGTGGAGGACTATAATGCGATAAGAGCTCGCTCAAGTACTGAGGAGCTAAGCCATTCAGGGCTTTAAAACTAAACTATACGATGTTTAATAGGGAGCCAGTGCAGTGTTGACGTAACTATGCATTCCATAAGTTTCTCAATTTGGTTTGTTTCACCGGGACGTGAAGAAATATAGAGCTGAGTATCATCAGCATAACAATGAAAGCTAACTCCATATTTCCTGATGATATTTCCCAAGGGAAACATGTAAAGCGTGAAAAGTAACGGCCCTAGTACTGAGCCTTGAGGTACTCCATGCTGCACTTGTGATCGATATGATACCTCTTCATTCACTGCTACGAATTGATGGCGGTCAGATAAGTACGATTTGAACCATGCTAATGCGCTTCCACTAATGCCAACAGAGTTTTCAAGTCTATTCAAAAGAATGTTGTGATCGATAGTGTTAAATGCAGCGCTAAGATCCAGGAGCACTAATAGAGAGATACAACCACGATCAGATGATAAGGACAGGTAATTTGTCACTCTAATGAGAGCAGTCTCAGTACTATGAGATGGTCTAAATCCTGACTGGAAATCCTCACAGATATCATTTTTCTCTAAGAAGGAATATAATTGTGAGGATGCTACCTTTTCTAGTATCTTTGACAGAAAAGGGAGATTCGAGATTGGTCTGTAATTAACTAGATCTTTGGGGTCAAGTTTATTTTTTTAATGAGAGGCTTAATAACAGCAAATGTAAAGGTTTTGGGGACATACCCTAATGACAATGACGAATTAATAATAGCCAAAAGAGTATCTATGACTTCTGGAAGCACCCAGTAGTTTAGATGGAATAGGGTCTAACATACATGTTGTTGGTTTAGCTGATTTAACAAGTTTATACAATGCTTCCTCTCCTATAGTAGATAATGAGTGGGATTGTTCCTCAAGGGAACTACAGTGCACAATTTGATGTGATACTGCAGCTGGCAGCTGCATGGTTACAGTTTGATCTCTAATTGTATTCATTTTGGAAGTAAAATAGTTAATAAAGTCATTACTGCTGTGCTGTTGGGAAATGTCAAAACCAGTGATCTGATACATCATCGCTTTGCTGCAGAACTTCAACCCCATTAACATCAATTCCATGTGACAGTATTAAATCTAAAGTATAATTTCGACAATGAGTAGATCCTGACAGGTGTTGTCTAACCCCGATAGAGTTCAGAATGTCTATGAATGCTGATCCTAATGCATCTTTTTCATTATCAACGTGGATATTAATATCACCAACAGTTAAGACTTTATCTGCAGCCAGCACTAATTCTGAAAGAAAATAGCCAAATTCTTTAATAAAGTCTGTATGTGTCACAATCTCTAGCTGGAGTGTCCTTGAGCTTCGCTAGAGGGCACTCCATCCCAGACTTCTACCACACCATCAAATACTTAATTTCCCATAATCCTTTGCCCGGACTCATTAGCACAGACTGTTTGCACCCGTGTCTCATTTACCCTGTCTGCTCACCCTATATAAGTCTGGTTCAGTTTGTCATTCTTTGCAATTTGTCATTCTTTGTCTTGTGTGTGTCATTGCTGCAATTCTTAGCTTTGTTCCATGTTTATTCCGGGTCCTGGTTCCTTGTCCTGTTACTCTGCCTGTTTTTTGGATTAACCATTTGTCTACTTTTTGTCGAGTTGTTCTTGTTTGGACTGATCTCCCGAGCATGACCTTTGCCTGTTTTTGGACTTTTTGGATTACCCTTCATTAAATACACTGCATTTGGATCCTCTACCTTCGTGTTTTGGAGCAGTTCGTGACAGAAGACTTCGCCAAAATAGGAATCCAGCAGTGAAGATGATGTTTCTCCACCAAGGTACACGTTCCATTGAGGACTATATTGTGGATTTTCTTGAACTGGCACACATGACTCATTTAGATGAAATATGCTTGTTGATATTTTTTCAAGGGGGCTTATCTGAACCTCTCAGTTCAATCATGCCGCTGCATGGTCCTAACTGGACATTTGAGAATTATATTGACATGGCAATACAGCTGAGTGGCTCTCTTTTTACTGTGGGAATTGCGGATGAAGAGAATAATTCTCCCGTAGTAACCTCCACTCCCGAGCCTTGTCACAAAATGGCCTCAAATCCAGAGACTGGTCATAAAATGGCTGCCAACACAGAGACTCTTTGCAAATTAGCTACCATACCAATGACTTTTCATAAAATGGCCACCAGCCCAGAAATGTTCCACAAAATGGCCGCCACTTCTGAGTCTAGTCCCGTCATGGCCGCCGATCCTGAGTCTCGAACTATCATGACCGTTGTGCCAGAGGCTGCTCACGTCATGCCTGCCAAGCCAGAGCCTACTCACGTCACGCCTGCCAAGCCAGAGCCTACTCACGTCACGCCTGCCAAGTCAGAGCCTGCACACGTCACGCTTGCCAAGCCAGAGCCTGCTCACGTCACGCCAGCCAAGCCAGAGCCTGCTCACGTCCCACCAACCAAGCCAGAGCCTGCTCACGTCACGCCTGCCAAGCCAGAGCCTGCTCACGTCTCAGCTGATCTCCCGGAGTCTCGTCACGTCGTAGCTGATCGTCCAGAGTCTCGTCACATCATAGCTGTCATCCCGAGCCACGCAGACTTGTCTCACCCGAACCACGTAGACTCGATATTCTTGGGCGGGACTGTTTCAACATTCTCTGGCCTGCCGGCCGCTACTCACTCCAATTCCCCAGGCACAGCGCCATTAGTTTCTGAGATAGACAATGTATTCTCTGTCCTGCCAGTTATGGCTACGGCCATTCTCTGCGTTTGGGCCACACACACCGTAGTTCCCCCAGAGGTGTCAGCCTCCACTGCAGAACCTTCCGAGGTGGTGGTGCCCACTCTACTACCTGAATCTGTTCCCGAGACCACCTCGGCATTCCCTCAATGCCCTGTCCTATTCAAGGAGGCCTTTCCTGAACTCTCTATTCACATTATCCTGGCCAAAGAGACCTCTCTTTAACTCTCTGTTTGCCCTGCCATGGCCAGTAAAGCAGATCCCAAACTCCCTAACTGTCCTGTCATGATTAAGGGGACTGCGTATTAACTCTCTGCCTGTCCCTTAAAGGCCAGGGAGGCCTTTCCTGGACTTTCTGTTTGCCCTGCTATGGCCAATAGGGCCTATCCTGAAGTCGGTGAACTTCCTGCCTATCCTGTTATGGCCACAGGTTAACCTCTCTGTGCTTTCTGTCAAAGTTAGATCTGCTCCGGTGTGGTGGTCTTTAGCTCCACTCTGGCGGTTGTCTGCTCCACTGTGGGAATCTTTGGATCCATTTTTTCCGCTGTGGTGGTCTTCTGCCCAGCCCTGGTGGTCTTCTGCTCCGCCTTGGCTCTCTGCTTCACGTTGGCACCCTGCTCAGCCGGCGCTGCCTCAGTGCCCTTTCCATCCACTTCCACATAGACCTGGCCCTCCATCCCTTCCCCTGTACCGCCTTCGCTCCAACTATCTCCTGGATTTTAGTCTAGTCTGTTTGGAGCATCTGGAAGCCGCTTCTTGGTGGGGAGTTCTGTCACGATCTCTAGCTGGAGTGTCCTTGAGCTTCGCTAGAGGGCACTCCATCCCAGACTTCTACCACACCATCAAAGACTTCATTTCCCATAATCCTTTGCCTGGACTCATTAGCGCTCACTGTTTCTCATGTTTCTCCTGTGTCTTATTTACCCTGTCTGCTCACCCTATATAAGTCTGGTTCAGTTTGTAATTCTTTGCGATGTCTTGTGTGTGTCATTGCTGCAATTCTAAGCTTTGTTCCTTGTTTCTTCCGGGTCCTGGTTCCTGGTCCTGTTACTCTGACTGTCTTTTGGATTAACCCTTTGTCTGCTTTTTGCTGAGTTGTTATTGTTTGGACTTATCTCCCGTGTATGACCTTTGCCGGTTTTTGGACTCTGTTTGTGGATTACCCTTCATTAAACACACTGCATTTGGATCCTCTACCTTCGTCTCTTGGAGCAGTTTGTGACAGTATGGTGCCCTGGTGGCCTGTATACAGTAGCCAGTCCAAACATCACAGGGGATTTATCATTAATACTTTTTTCTCTAGATAATGTTATATGAAGCACCATTACTTCAAACTCAAAGGAGTTATACTTAAAGCCTGTCTTCTGAGAAATACTGAGAGTATTGCTATAAATTGTAGCAACACCTCCCCCTTTGCCTTTTGGACGCGGCTCATTTTTGTAACAGTAATTTTGGGGTATTAAAATAATGTATTCATCTGGTTTTAGCCAGGTTTCTGTCAAACAGAGCACATATAGTTTAAGATCAGTGATCATCATTTACAAAAAGTGCTTTTGTAGAAAGGGACCTGATATTCAATAAGCCAAGCTTTATAATTTGTTTCTCTGTGTTATAAACATTTTTAATTTGTTGAACATTAATTAAGTTGTTACTCATAGACTGGTTTGGACGTTTTTTTTGTATTTTCTAGCTCGGGGAACAGACACAGTCTCTATAGTGTGATATCTAGGTGAAAGGGTCTCTATGTGCTGAGAATTAACTGACTTCTGTGACGTGAGACGACTAGCAGGCGGTCGGTTTAGCCAGTCTGTCTGCTTCCTGACCTGGGCCCCAGTTAGTCAAGTACGAACTCTAAGACTATGTGCCATAATTATAGAGAGAAGAGCGGCACCACCCCAGGAGGGATGAAGACCATCTCTTTTCAACAGATCAGGTCAGCCCCAAAAACTAGTCCAGTTGTCTATAAAACCTATGTTATTCTGCGGGAACCACATTCAGCCATTGAGTGACAACAGTCTGCTATGAATCTCATCGCCACGGTAAGCAGGGAGCAAAGGGCCAGAGCATATTACAGTATCTGACATCGTATTTGCAAGTTCACACACCTCTTTAACATTATTTTTAGTGATCTCCGACTGGCAAAGTCGAACATCATTAGTGCCGACGTGAATAACAATCTTACTGAATTTACGTTTAGCATTAGCCAGCACTTTTAAATTTGCCAAGATGGTGGCTGGTGTCTCTATTTTCACGTTCCGTACAATAGAATCGCCAATAACTAGAGCACTTTCATCAGGCTTCTCAGTGGGTGTGTCACTGAGTAGGAAGAACCTGTTTAATGTTTTAATCGGAACGGAAGAGCGGTGTTTTGACCCGCGACTATGCCGCCTCACAGTCACCCAATTGCCCTGCTGCACGGGCTCATCCGGAACCGAACAATGTACAGGACTCCCTGAGCTAGTCGCATCCAAAGCCGTATCTACAGCTATCACATTCTTACTATCCTCAACTAAAGTTTGGATGCGTGTCTCTAGTTCTAAAATCTTCTGTGTCAGCCTAAATATTTCCCTGCATTTATCACATGTGAATCCCCTCGCTGCTGACAGAGATAGATAAACTATACATGTGGCAAACAATAGCAGGAGAAGAAGCCATTACTCACCATGATTGATGAATGATTCCAACTTAACTTACCACTGTTGTTTGGTGAACTTGTGAAAAACGGAGCGAGAGCGAAATGAAACGGAGTGATAAGAAAAGAAGAAAACAGTAATAGACGGGAGTAGAAACACGAATGACAAGCTAACCGGCTAACAAATGCTAATGCGCTGCACTCGCGGTTTTAGATTAAAAGCAAAAATCAAAATCAAATTAGTCAGATTAGCTTGATAGATAATATCAAAAATATGGTGTGAATTAAGTTTAATTTTACTACGTAAACAGAGAGTGAAAGTAAGAGAGAGAATCAACAGAAAAACGAAGCTACATGGAGCTATATATTATATTATATTATATTATATATTATTAGCTATATATTATATAGCTATATTTATATATATATTCTCTTGTGTTATGTTTCATTGTTGTATTGCTTTTTTTTTTGCTTTTTTTTTTACTTTCCATTGAGCGGACCTGTCCTGACCTACATTTCACTACTGATTATACCCTGTATGATTGTGTATGTGACAAATAATAAAGAACCTTGAATCTTGAACCTTGGAGCTACAAACGCAAACCTCTCAGCAGCACGGCCACGGCCAAACAGGAAGTGAGGATTCATTAATACTATTGATCAAACACATAATGTACATTTTTAGCATCCACCCAGTCAGTAACTACATGGATTTAAGTAATCTGGGAAACAGACTATGGGTTCAGCAATGTTGTGCTGCAGCACCCATGACTATAAAGTGCAGTATTCCTTCCACATAAGGAAATTTGACATGCAAGAACTGTTAATTAAATTATTCATTCATTCATTCGATGAATGATGAAACTGCATCTGAATAATAATTGCTTTTCAGTTGATTAATACTGCTGTTAATGTGCAATGCAAATACACTGGATTCTGTGAACAATTAGTACCATATATAAGTTACTGAAATGTTATTATTGAGATCATTGTTTACTGTTTACCGGAGCACACAACTCCTACATCCTCCTTGTGTATGCAGTCATGTTTTCCCCAGCCTGTAGAAGAGCAGCTCCACAGGGACGTCTCATTCCCCTTGCACTCCACCTCATCCAGCCATATGTGTCCAGAACCAGGACCAAACCAGGCTGGTACCTGCTGGTTACTGAGGGCCACTCCACACTGCAGCTGTCTGCACACCACATGGGCATCTTTAATATCCCAGGAGTCATCACACACTGTCCCCCATGAGCCGCTGTGAAAAACCTCCAGCCTCCCTGCACAGTCTCCTCCAGAACCCACCAGCCTGATGGACCCACGACCTGATATTCAGAGAAAGATGAACACATTATTGATCATGAACAACTGGAGAATCTGCCCAGATGTTGTTCTTCTCACCAAGGCAGGTGATTGACAGCTGTTGTGTGGAGCTGCAGTTGATAGTTTGTGGAGAGCTGCAGTTCCCCAGATGAGCTTCACTCCCAGAGCACTGGAAGCCCGTCACACACTCATGACTGTGTTCAGGACTGGATGAAGAGCTGGAGAAGTTCAGCACAGAGCCACAGCCCAGCTGTCTGCAGACCACAGAGGATTCAGTGTGACTCCAGGAGTCCAGCATAACTCCCCTCCAGACCTGATGGATGAAAAGTTCCAGCTCCCCCTCACACTGTCTCTCTCCAGACAACCGCACCAGACCATCATGAAGAGCTAGAGAGGAATCTAAGTGAAATATGTGGCGTTTTATTAAGATATTGAAAGCAATGTTTCCAATAGATTTTCAGGGGAAGTTTCTAAAGGCAGGTCAATTTGTTGCTAAAAGTGGCTAATTGTCATTGTGATGTCACTGTGTGATGACATCATTACATGTAACGATGATGCAAAACTGTGTCATTGTAAAATACACAATAAGATTACTCAATATGACTAACCTCTCAGTGAAAAACAAAATTTGAAATATGTTAATTTAGATTTGTTCATAAAAGTAAAATATAGGTAATATAAACAGAACACATTTTTATGGTCAGATAGCTTTTATTTACTAGTAAAACTACACATTCTTAACAATAATAGTTTTAAGCAGTATATTTTGGTAGCTAGTTAATATACACGCTAAGTGTAGTGAGTTAACAAAGACATTTTCTGTATTGATTTTTCACAAGTGTTTTACCTGTATTTAAAAATTATGCATTGATTTTTGTTTCTAGGGCTTTATTTTTGGGGGCTTCGGTTTATGTACATTAACATAACAGTTAATGTCCTAGCAGAAAGTTACTAGAACACTTTTCAGTTCTGTAGAGATTTGTTATGGTTGTTGATCTAACTGATTAACAATTATACAGTAGGAACAATGATCTCACCAGAGCAGATGACGCCAATATCTCGTCTATGAGAACATTCAGCTCGACTCCATGAAGAGATGGAACATTCTGAGAGTTTTGTTTCATTCCCGTCACAATCAAACACATCAGCCCAGATTTCACCACTTCCCTCTCCAAACCAGTCTGATCCCACAACAGACACAGCAATCCCACAATTCAGCTGTCTACAGAGGACACTGGCAGCTCTCATATCCCAGCATGCATCACAAACTGTGCCCCACTCGTTGAGGAACTGAAGCTCTACTCTTCCAGAACAAGAATCTGAACCGTTCACCAGTTTGAGATCAGTGTAACCTGGACAAACAACTGACAGCTCAATTAAAACAGTACGAAACTAGTGTCAAGATAATTGAGCAATACAACAGCAGTGTATTACATGTAATTTATCTAAAGAGGTGACAAATGTTAATACTCAACCTGAACAGATCACTCCCACATCATTGTCATGGGAACAGCTGTGTATCTGTGAAGATGATCGTGGACAGTCCTGTATCTGAGATTCATTTCCTCCACACCGAATCTCCTCTGACCAAACACGGCCTTTCCCTTTGTCAAAAGCAGCTGCTCCCAGCACCTTTACAGGAGCCCCACAGTCCAGCTCTCTACACACAACCTCTGCATCCTGCTGGTCAAAGACAGCGTCACACACTGAACCCCATCCTTCTGTACGAAACATCTCCACTCTACCAGAGCACAGGTGAAACCCATCCACAAGCCGAAGTCTTTGCTCTGAGTCTATGAATTATAAAGACAGATACTTAATTAAACCTCTCTACTCACCTGGAACACAAGAGAAAACTGTCATTCAATTTTTACATATTTATTCAATTAATTTACTTAATCTGCACTAATTTTGTATGTACGGTGACGGGAGGAAGCACAGGTGAGACCCATCCACAAGTTGAAGCCCTTTTTCTGAGTTGTTGAAATATAAGAACGGATTATTATTATATTATATATATTTTTTTATTTAATTAATTCACTTAATCTGCACTAATTTTGTTTGTAAAGTGACCGGGAGGGAACATGTTCGGTTCAATTCGTTTTTTCTTGGCCAGGAGATCATTTTGTCAATGTACTGACATCCTTATGCCGTGGCTTCAAGATCCTATGCTATTTAGGCTAAAATTATTATATTAACTATAAGCTCCAGGCCTATATGTGTGATGTATTTGAATTAAGTTTATAATGAATAAATGTTACATCAAGTAATAAAGTACATAAAATAAAAAAGGCCTACAAGAAAAATAATTGATCCATCCCACAGTCTTGTAAGTCCATTAACTGATCGTCTTTTTCTCGTAATATCTGTATAATATTATTATGTATTTGATTTAGGCTATTTCCCTTCATTTCGAGTTTTGTAAATAATAGCTTAGTGTAAATGCCTGATATATCATGCTATATGACTTTGTAATTTGTGATGGAAGTGCAGTTTAAAGGTTGAGTTTAACATATGTTTAATTTTATGTCGACTAATTAATAGACTATAATTATACATTTTAGTTGATGAAGGAATCTTTCGCGAAGTTTAATTTGTAAATGAAGAACTCAACACGCTCATTTATCGTCACATACGAGCAGGGCCGGCCTGGACAATTTGCTGCCCTAGGCAAGATTTTACCCCGTGCCCCTTGCCTCACATTAGTGAATATAAACTTGAACTAACAATGAACAATACATTTGTAACAGTATTTATTATTTGTGTTAGTTATTGACAATTAACCTTATTTTAATTTTTTTTCAGTAAAACTATAAAAATATAGATGCTGCCTAAGTCACTTTATAAATTAAACAATTATAAATCAAGAATAATTATTAGATCTGGTATTCCTGCACAAAACAGTATTAGCATACAGTAGGCTACGGTTTAATCTTCTAAATAAATTTGAAAAGTGTTGTATTTCCAGTAGATGCTCTACGAGCCCATTCTAATGTTTTCACCATGAATTATAGCCTACCGAGAAACGTTCATCTTTAAAGTGAATTTTACATTAATTTAATTAGCCCTGTTATAGGCCTATACAAACATTACTAAATTTGCCAATTAAAATAAAAAATACAACAAATCCCCAAAAACTACACAACTGTAGCATAAAAATATGATTAAAACATGTTGTCACTTTACACAAATAATTACACTTATGTTACAAAATCTTGGATCTCCGGAACTCCAGAGATTGTTATTATACTATTTTAAACTTTAGACTATAAGCTTTCTAGACTAGGCTAACATAGTTTGTTCACAAACGTTTACCTCATCTAGAGCCCTTAAATGCATATCTACCTCATGTCTTTAGCCAACCGGAGAATTATTCACTACCTTCTCCCTCCTTCATTTTTTAAAGTCAGACACCAACTTTCTTAGTTGGCTATTCCTCAATATAAGCATTATAAACAATACAACGAAAACAATAATAAAATATAAAAGAATTCCTGTTTTCTGATAATTATTTTGTATTATAATTTTTTTGAAGTGCCTAGAGACACGAGGTATGTTAATGTGTAAATATATTTTCCTGGCAGCTGTATTCCTATATATCTGATGACTTATTCCTCGAGGGGACACTGTTTGATACACAATGATGACGTGATGTTTCACTCATAATTACCTCAGTCATAAAACAAAAGAATATCATCAGCAAACATTGAACTGGTTTGAATGGCTTTACTGCAGAGCAATTACTGTACGCAGTGAAATATAAATGTCACTATCATTTGATGGTGGATGTGGTGAATAAGCAGCCAGTGATCAAAATATTGATTTTGAAGTTATTGAGAATGATCGTTTTGAGAATATGGTAGAGATCACGAATATGAGCCAGTAAAAGTGCCTAACGATGACAGCGATGGTAAAAACATCTGCTCAAATTGAACCCTTCCAAGTTTCAAAAGGTAACGAAATATGCTTTATTTTATTCTTCTGTAATTGTCCTTAAAATATCAAGAGAGTTTTTATTTTATGTATTTATTTCTTTTTTTCTAATGCAGCAGTCAGAGATTCGCCCGTGCTGGATATATACGGATCTCTAAAGACACGAATATCATGATTGGTGAAACATTCATGCATTTAAAGGCTAGTTTATTTGATCGTCATCATTCATCACAGCACATTACCTCTGTCTTTGTCCTGTTTTTATTCTTCTCTTATTTAATTTTCTTCCCTGGGCACCAGAGGGCTTCGGTCTTTTGGACACAGTGATCATTTATAATTGAACAACTTTTACAATCAAGTAACTGTATGTGGAAGTGCAGCTGTGCGCCGAGAGAAGATCATGCATCGAACTGAGCAGAGCAATAAAACAGGTGGTTTGTATAACATTTTTCATTATTAATATTGAAGTTGAATTGGGGAAAAAAAGTAAATACAATTCTTCATTCATTTGGCACCCCTATGGATTGGCGGCACCTAGCATTTGCCTTTTCCGCCCATGCCCTGCATACATGCATCAATCAAATCATAATTATAAATAATTCAAAACTTTATTGGTGTAATTTTCAGGTATTTACAGTATTTGCAAAATATATGGTAGCATAATAATGCTAGCATAATTATACAGAACATTAATTAGGTATCGAATCGAAAGGGGAAATAAGCATTTATAACAATACATATAAAAATATAGCCCTAGCCAGTTAATATAATAATATTATCATATTACAGTTATATAA
The DNA here is from genome assembly GCA_027422435.1 of Schizopygopsis pylzovi. NCBI lineage: Eukaryota > Metazoa > Chordata > Actinopteri > Cypriniformes > Cyprinidae > Schizopygopsis > Schizopygopsis pylzovi. Next base: position 83,130 of record JAPDDL010000225.1, on the reverse strand, counting down.
TATTAATAAAATACAAATATATCAAATAAAAAGACACGATCAGTTAATAGATTTACAAGACGGTTTGGATAATAATGTTTTATCTATTTCTTATAATCCCAGGTTGCTTTGGTCACAAAGGGTTGTTTATGAATTAAATTCATAAACATAAGGATATCGTTAATCTCGTGGCCACGAAAACCGAACATGTCCCCTCCCGGTCACCGTATATGTAAATGTTATCTTCCATCTGTAATTTTATAATCTTCATTAAATAAACAACAAATAAGATAAACACAAATCAGACTGTCTGGACAAACAAAAGACATGACATATTTAATGATGATTCTCTTCATCATAGTTTAATGTAAAATAATAAGGAATTAGGATTAATATATTATGAACAAAACAATTAAACAGACTGCCTGTTTCATAAGATTGATAGTGATGTTTGTAAACACCAGCATAAGTTATTTTGAATGAGAATTATGAAAGAGAGATGAAATGAACAGAGGTTATGAACATACGCATAACAGACAGTACTGTACGAGCCAGCATCGTGATTATGTTACAGTACTGCTGTGTATACTGATTGTTTGATGCAGTCTTTCAGTGCATGTGTCTCTGACACTATATACATAACATTGAGATTGGACTGATCCTTGTCCAAATTGAGCATCATGTTGCTTTTACGTCCCACAGTCCTCTCTACACCACTGCAATCAGCAATATCCCAGTCATAATGACACACTGTTCCTGACCACTGACTAATACAAACCATCTCCACCAGCACAGGGATTATTGCCATTCACCAACCTCACCTCAACACACTGTCTACATGAGAGAGACAATTAGTGAACATACCAAACATATAGTAAAGTGTAACACATGTAAATTATTTCAGTTCATTTTAAAGAATAGATTACATATTGACTTGAGTATGTACCTACCAGAAGTGATGAGTTTTACCATAAAACACAGAAATATGAGCATCAGACAGTTCTCCATCTTCTCCTTCTGCTCGACACACACTATTTCATCAACTCAGAACAGATATTTCTCCTCTGCTCCTCAAACACACTGAAGAAACTGGCTCCTGACAGCCCCCTAAAGAGAGAGAGAGAGAGACTCACAGCTGCCAATGACACTCACTGTTACCTTATTAGACACAACAGAGGAAATCATCAAACACAATCAGTGACAAATCAGACAGCAGCATTTAGATTTTCTCCATATATATCAATAAAGTGTCAGCGCTGATGAGCGGGACTCCTCCTCCAGCGTGAAGAGACACTTCACTGAGGATAGACTCGTGTCAGTCAGAAGTCAGTGTGGAGATAAAGTCACACTAAACTTAAAGAAGATTGATACAGAAACACTGCAGATTATATTCAGCATCAAACCTGAACCTGAACACAGCAGATACAAGCTCTGATCACTGACTGCTCACTTCAGACACTAAAACTTTACTTCACACAGAAAGTAAGTTGATATTTGCTATAAATATTAATAAACTGAACATTTAAAGTTTTTTGGGGATAATGTGCATAACATTAAGGGAATTTTACTACAATGTTATGATATTCTAACAAGAGCACAATTAGCTTTTTTTACTTTAATAATGTTATAAAATCATTTTTTTTACTGTTTGTGTACCACAAATAGAGGGCTATTCAGATAAGATTTGTAAATAAACATTGGTTTCTACTTCAGAGATATTAATCTGATATTATATCAAATACATTTGTATCTATAGATGCATGTTTAATACTGTAATGTGTAATTCATCCAGCAGATGGCAGCAAAACTCTTCTTATTGTAAAGAGGAGCAGATAAGAGGATTGTCTGCATCACCACACCTGAGAGCTTCTCGCTGTTGAATATTTTGTTGAATTTTGCTTACTTGAACTGTTATTTGTTTACAGATGAATTATAACTACAAATCAATTTTTTTCAGTAGAGCTCATTTCACAGCACATCATTTTACTCTTTGTCTGCTTCTATAATATATTATAATTTACAGCATGACAGAATGATGTAAATACACTAGCAGTGATATTTCTTATTTTTTATAGTTTGAATAAATTGTTTTAATGTTTTTTAATGGGCCTTAATTTTGAAAGAATTTTAAAACATTTAATCTGTGTTAAATTCCGAGTGTACTAACACATTTTTAGTAAAAACCAATTAAAACATTTTTGTAATGAAGTTTAGAAGAAAAATACTCACAGTATACAATGCACATAGTATATTATACTACACAGTATATATTATAAACACTTTCAAATTCATTAATGTAACATTGACAACAAGCTTTAGTATATTAATCAATACATCAACATAACTACCTCTTTAAAGCATGACAAAAACACAGTGATTTAAAATGTAAGTTTAAGTCAAACTTAATTGCACAATATTACAACGCAACATTTTTAAATGCACTTAAAGTGTGTTAAGAAACATAAAGTGAGTACTCAGTGTAAAGAAACCAGTTTAATATGGAGCTATTGTTTCAGCTCCGGGAATTAGTTATTAAATATTCAATGTTGCTTGATCAACGTAATATTAATATTTAACGTACGATTTATACTTTGAGTACTCGGCCAGCGAATACTACATCAGTATATCTATTAAATTCGCTTCTATTGCCCGTGGCCCCGGTAACAATAAAACGAAATTAATAATTAATCATGTTCGAGCTAGGTTGCGTTATCTTTGGGCAAATAATGATGAAAATACTTAAAATCACATTCCAGAGACAATTCTTTATAAAACGGAACAAGGTTTATTCATAATACTGCTATTCTAACATAAATGGATTAACTGATAATACACAAACATACACATGCATAAGGGATTTTGGTAAGTAAACTCGTAACTGTTAAAATTAGCCCTTTTAGCTATTTTAACGCTTGACTCAACCGGAAAAGATCACGACAGATGCCTTTGCTCTGTTACTGCATTCAGATCAAATTTTACCAGTTTAGTCAGGATAAAAACGCTTTGTTTGTTATACTTGCTGTCTGTTGTTGAAGCAGGCTGGATGCTTTGGTTTCGTTTTCCCGCGTGAGTTCAGTTCTTTGTTTCGGATGTCACGTGGTCGGTTCGTGCTCCTTCGGGTAAACCTCTGCTGCGTGACGTCACCGGAAAGCTCTCCTCTGCAGTCGTTGCTCCGTGGTGTTACGGCATTGGCACGGTCCTAGACTTCATAAATGGTTGGTTTTCAAGGTGAGAGTCCAGCGGACCGGCGCGCGTTGGAGGGCGCAGAGACTCTTCTCACCTGCTTTGTTTAGTTTTGCAGAAATAAATTGTTTACTTAGCACATAAACCTGACCATATTAAATCCAAAACCAATTACATTCCTCTTACTTGAGCAAATTATTTTGGCCACTTCATCTTCATCACAGTCATTCTGTCCCCAGGGTAAAGATGGACACTGCCATAAAGTGGAGTCATGTGGTCGACAAGTTACTTTATCCAGCCAGTTAGGAGACGATTTCACTCTTGCTATAGAATCAGACAAAACACCAGATCTTCCACAGTTCAGCTCTTGACAGATCAGACTCGCTGTGTCTCTTTCCATCTGGTTCCAGCACACATTACCCCAGGATCCATTGTAGAAAACCTCCACATTCCCTTCACAGCCCTCAGTTAACCTGATCTCTTTAAACTCTAGATGGAAAAGTATGACAATTAACCTCAGCTCTCATTTAATTTCAGTCTGGTAAGTAGGAATGGGAATAATAAAGAATTCAACAATTCATCCATTAACATGCAATACCATTACCAAAAATTGAGTTAATCTCAAAAAAATATATATTTATTTTTTTAAATCCAACTTCTTAATGATGTTTGCAGGCTTTTTAGAGGCAATTTTTATGTATGATTGCTAGACAAACAAATTTGAAAACATATTTCAGTCAAGTCACCTTTATTTATATAGCGCTTTTAACAATACAAATTGTGTCAAAGCAACTGCACAATAACAAAATAGGAAAATAGTGTATCACTATTGTGCAATGACAAGATTAAATGCCCATTTTTCAGTTAAAGGCATTCCATTATTGAATTCAGTGGTGTCATCCAGCTCAATTCAGTTTAAACTGTATTTGTGCAATCAAGTCGGTGATATCGCTGGAAATTAAGTATCCCCAACTAAGCAAGCCAGAGGCGACAACGGCAAGGAACCAAAACTCCATCGGTGACAGAACGGAGAAAAAAACCTTGGGAGAAACCAGGCTCAGTCGGGGGTCCAGTTCCCCTCTGGCCAGACGAACCAGTAGTTTGTTCCAACTGCAGCAAAGTCAGATTGTAAGGGCTCCGCTGGTTCCAGTGGTCTTTTCCCGATGGCTGTCTAGGTGACGAGGTCCTCACTGGGGATCTGTCTCTGGGGCTCATCTAGGTGTTCTGGTCTCCACTGACGTTCAGAGCTGTAGAGGTCGTCTCTGGGTGCTGATCCACCATCTGATCTGGATAAGGAATGGATCTGTTGACTGCAGTGATCATCTGGGCTGGATAAGGACCGGATCGGTTGGCTACGGTGACCTCAGAATAAGAAAGAAAAAGACTAATAGTAGCGTAGATGTCAATCTTCTCACGATGTAAAAAGGACATCGTGTTTTATAGGAAGTGTTCCCGGTTCCGGTTGACCTAATTAATGCAGTCTACAAATCCTTTAATGGATTTGAATATTAGAAGCGTATTAGTGTGTTAAGTGTACGCCAGGTTAAAGAGATGGGTCTTTAATCTAGATTTAAACTGACAGAGTGTCTGCCTCCCGAACAGTGTTAGGTAGATTGTTCCAGATTTTGGGCGCTAAATAGAAAAAGGATCTGCAGTTGATCTTGATATTCTAGGTATTATCAAATGGCCAGAGTTTTGAGATCGTAGCAGATGTGGAGGACTATAATGCGATAAGAGCTCGCTCAAGTACTGAGGAGCTAAGCCATTCAGGGCTTTAAAACTAAACTATACGATGTTTAATAGGGAGCCAGTGCAGTGTTGACGTAACTATGCATTCCATAAGTTTCTCAATTTGGTTTGTTTCACCGGGACGTGAAGAAATATAGAGCTGAGTATCATCAGCATAACAATGAAAGCTAACTCCATATTTCCTGATGATATTTCCCAAGGGAAACATGTAAAGCGTGAAAAGTAACGGCCCTAGTACTGAGCCTTGAGGTACTCCATGCTGCACTTGTGATCGATATGATACCTCTTCATTCACTGCTACGAATTGATGGCGGTCAGATAAGTACGATTTGAACCATGCTAATGCGCTTCCACTAATGCCAACAGAGTTTTCAAGTCTATTCAAAAGAATGTTGTGATCGATAGTGTTAAATGCAGCGCTAAGATCCAGGAGCACTAATAGAGAGATACAACCACGATCAGATGATAAGGACAGGTAATTTGTCACTCTAATGAGAGCAGTCTCAGTACTATGAGATGGTCTAAATCCTGACTGGAAATCCTCACAGATATCATTTTTCTCTAAGAAGGAATATAATTGTGAGGATGCTACCTTTTCTAGTATCTTTGACAGAAAAGGGAGATTCGAGATTGGTCTGTAATTAACTAGATCTTTGGGGTCAAGTTTATTTTTTTAATGAGAGGCTTAATAACAGCAAATGTAAAGGTTTTGGGGACATACCCTAATGACAATGACGAATTAATAATAGCCAAAAGAGTATCTATGACTTCTGGAAGCACCCAGTAGTTTAGATGGAATAGGGTCTAACATACATGTTGTTGGTTTAGCTGATTTAACAAGTTTATACAATGCTTCCTCTCCTATAGTAGATAATGAGTGGGATTGTTCCTCAAGGGAACTACAGTGCACAATTTGATGTGATACTGCAGCTGGCAGCTGCATGGTTACAGTTTGATCTCTAATTGTATTCATTTTGGAAGTAAAATAGTTAATAAAGTCATTACTGCTGTGCTGTTGGGAAATGTCAAAACCAGTGATCTGATACATCATCGCTTTGCTGCAGAACTTCAACCCCATTAACATCAATTCCATGTGACAGTATTAAATCTAAAGTATAATTTCGACAATGAGTAGATCCTGACAGGTGTTGTCTAACCCCGATAGAGTTCAGAATGTCTATGAATGCTGATCCTAATGCATCTTTTTCATTATCAACGTGGATATTAATATCACCAACAGTTAAGACTTTATCTGCAGCCAGCACTAATTCTGAAAGAAAATAGCCAAATTCTTTAATAAAGTCTGTATGTGTCACAATCTCTAGCTGGAGTGTCCTTGAGCTTCGCTAGAGGGCACTCCATCCCAGACTTCTACCACACCATCAAATACTTAATTTCCCATAATCCTTTGCCCGGACTCATTAGCACAGACTGTTTGCACCCGTGTCTCATTTACCCTGTCTGCTCACCCTATATAAGTCTGGTTCAGTTTGTCATTCTTTGCAATTTGTCATTCTTTGTCTTGTGTGTGTCATTGCTGCAATTCTTAGCTTTGTTCCATGTTTATTCCGGGTCCTGGTTCCTTGTCCTGTTACTCTGCCTGTTTTTTGGATTAACCATTTGTCTACTTTTTGTCGAGTTGTTCTTGTTTGGACTGATCTCCCGAGCATGACCTTTGCCTGTTTTTGGACTTTTTGGATTACCCTTCATTAAATACACTGCATTTGGATCCTCTACCTTCGTGTTTTGGAGCAGTTCGTGACAGAAGACTTCGCCAAAATAGGAATCCAGCAGTGAAGATGATGTTTCTCCACCAAGGTACACGTTCCATTGAGGACTATATTGTGGATTTTCTTGAACTGGCACACATGACTCATTTAGATGAAATATGCTTGTTGATATTTTTTCAAGGGGGCTTATCTGAACCTCTCAGTTCAATCATGCCGCTGCATGGTCCTAACTGGACATTTGAGAATTATATTGACATGGCAATACAGCTGAGTGGCTCTCTTTTTACTGTGGGAATTGCGGATGAAGAGAATAATTCTCCCGTAGTAACCTCCACTCCCGAGCCTTGTCACAAAATGGCCTCAAATCCAGAGACTGGTCATAAAATGGCTGCCAACACAGAGACTCTTTGCAAATTAGCTACCATACCAATGACTTTTCATAAAATGGCCACCAGCCCAGAAATGTTCCACAAAATGGCCGCCACTTCTGAGTCTAGTCCCGTCATGGCCGCCGATCCTGAGTCTCGAACTATCATGACCGTTGTGCCAGAGGCTGCTCACGTCATGCCTGCCAAGCCAGAGCCTACTCACGTCACGCCTGCCAAGCCAGAGCCTACTCACGTCACGCCTGCCAAGTCAGAGCCTGCACACGTCACGCTTGCCAAGCCAGAGCCTGCTCACGTCACGCCAGCCAAGCCAGAGCCTGCTCACGTCCCACCAACCAAGCCAGAGCCTGCTCACGTCACGCCTGCCAAGCCAGAGCCTGCTCACGTCTCAGCTGATCTCCCGGAGTCTCGTCACGTCGTAGCTGATCGTCCAGAGTCTCGTCACATCATAGCTGTCATCCCGAGCCACGCAGACTTGTCTCACCCGAACCACGTAGACTCGATATTCTTGGGCGGGACTGTTTCAACATTCTCTGGCCTGCCGGCCGCTACTCACTCCAATTCCCCAGGCACAGCGCCATTAGTTTCTGAGATAGACAATGTATTCTCTGTCCTGCCAGTTATGGCTACGGCCATTCTCTGCGTTTGGGCCACACACACCGTAGTTCCCCCAGAGGTGTCAGCCTCCACTGCAGAACCTTCCGAGGTGGTGGTGCCCACTCTACTACCTGAATCTGTTCCCGAGACCACCTCGGCATTCCCTCAATGCCCTGTCCTATTCAAGGAGGCCTTTCCTGAACTCTCTATTCACATTATCCTGGCCAAAGAGACCTCTCTTTAACTCTCTGTTTGCCCTGCCATGGCCAGTAAAGCAGATCCCAAACTCCCTAACTGTCCTGTCATGATTAAGGGGACTGCGTATTAACTCTCTGCCTGTCCCTTAAAGGCCAGGGAGGCCTTTCCTGGACTTTCTGTTTGCCCTGCTATGGCCAATAGGGCCTATCCTGAAGTCGGTGAACTTCCTGCCTATCCTGTTATGGCCACAGGTTAACCTCTCTGTGCTTTCTGTCAAAGTTAGATCTGCTCCGGTGTGGTGGTCTTTAGCTCCACTCTGGCGGTTGTCTGCTCCACTGTGGGAATCTTTGGATCCATTTTTTCCGCTGTGGTGGTCTTCTGCCCAGCCCTGGTGGTCTTCTGCTCCGCCTTGGCTCTCTGCTTCACGTTGGCACCCTGCTCAGCCGGCGCTGCCTCAGTGCCCTTTCCATCCACTTCCACATAGACCTGGCCCTCCATCCCTTCCCCTGTACCGCCTTCGCTCCAACTATCTCCTGGATTTTAGTCTAGTCTGTTTGGAGCATCTGGAAGCCGCTTCTTGGTGGGGAGTTCTGTCACGATCTCTAGCTGGAGTGTCCTTGAGCTTCGCTAGAGGGCACTCCATCCCAGACTTCTACCACACCATCAAAGACTTCATTTCCCATAATCCTTTGCCTGGACTCATTAGCGCTCACTGTTTCTCATGTTTCTCCTGTGTCTTATTTACCCTGTCTGCTCACCCTATATAAGTCTGGTTCAGTTTGTAATTCTTTGCGATGTCTTGTGTGTGTCATTGCTGCAATTCTAAGCTTTGTTCCTTGTTTCTTCCGGGTCCTGGTTCCTGGTCCTGTTACTCTGACTGTCTTTTGGATTAACCCTTTGTCTGCTTTTTGCTGAGTTGTTATTGTTTGGACTTATCTCCCGTGTATGACCTTTGCCGGTTTTTGGACTCTGTTTGTGGATTACCCTTCATTAAACACACTGCATTTGGATCCTCTACCTTCGTCTCTTGGAGCAGTTTGTGACAGTATGGTGCCCTGGTGGCCTGTATACAGTAGCCAGTCCAAACATCACAGGGGATTTATCATTAATACTTTTTTCTCTAGATAATGTTATATGAAGCACCATTACTTCAAACTCAAAGGAGTTATACTTAAAGCCTGTCTTCTGAGAAATACTGAGAGTATTGCTATAAATTGTAGCAACACCTCCCCCTTTGCCTTTTGGACGCGGCTCATTTTTGTAACAGTAATTTTGGGGTATTAAAATAATGTATTCATCTGGTTTTAGCCAGGTTTCTGTCAAACAGAGCACATATAGTTTAAGATCAGTGATCATCATTTACAAAAAGTGCTTTTGTAGAAAGGGACCTGATATTCAATAAGCCAAGCTTTATAATTTGTTTCTCTGTGTTATAAACATTTTTAATTTGTTGAACATTAATTAAGTTGTTACTCATAGACTGGTTTGGACGTTTTTTTTGTATTTTCTAGCTCGGGGAACAGACACAGTCTCTATAGTGTGATATCTAGGTGAAAGGGTCTCTATGTGCTGAGAATTAACTGACTTCTGTGACGTGAGACGACTAGCAGGCGGTCGGTTTAGCCAGTCTGTCTGCTTCCTGACCTGGGCCCCAGTTAGTCAAGTACGAACTCTAAGACTATGTGCCATAATTATAGAGAGAAGAGCGGCACCACCCCAGGAGGGATGAAGACCATCTCTTTTCAACAGATCAGGTCAGCCCCAAAAACTAGTCCAGTTGTCTATAAAACCTATGTTATTCTGCGGGAACCACATTCAGCCATTGAGTGACAACAGTCTGCTATGAATCTCATCGCCCCGGGCCAGAGCATATTACAGTATCTGACATCGTATTTGCAAGTTCACACACCTCTTTAACATTATTTTTAGTGATCTCCGACTGGCAAAGTCGAACATCATTAGTGCCGACGTGAATAACAATCTTACTGAATTTAAGTTTAGCATTAGCCAGCACTTTTAAATTTGCCAAGATGTCAGGCTTCCGGTAAACGATGGACTATGGTGGCTGGTGTCTCTATTTTCACGTTCCGTACAATAGAATCGCCAATAACTAGAGCACTTTCATCAGGCTTCTCAGTGGGTGCGTCATTGAGTAGGGAGAACCTGTTTAATGTTTTAATCGGAACGGAAGAGCGGTGTTTTTACCCGCGACTATGCCGCCTCACAGTCACCCAATTGCCCTGCTGCACGGGCTCATCCGGAACCGAACAATGTACAGGACTCCCTGAGCTAGTCGCATCCAAAGCCGTATCTACAGCTATCACATTTTTACTATCCTCAACTAAAGTTTGGATGCGTGTCTCTAGTTCTAAAATCTTCTCTGTCAGCCTAAATATTTCTCTGCATTTATCACATGTGAATCCCCTCGTTGCTGACAGAGATAGATAAACTATACATGTGGCAAACAATAGCAGGAGAAGAAGCCATTACTCACCATGATTGATGAATGATTCCAACTTAACTTACCACTGTTGTTTGGTGAACTTGTGAAAAACGGAGCGAGAGCGAAATGAAACGGAGTGATAAGAAAGAAGAAAACAGTAATAGACGGGAGTAGAAACACGAATGACAAGCTAACCGGCTAACAAATGCTAATGCGCTGCACTCGCGGTTTTAGATTAAAAGCAAAAATCAAAATCAAATTAGTCAGATTAGCTTGATAGATAATATCAAAAATATGGTGTGAATTAAGTTTAATTTTACTACGTAAACAGAGAGTGAAAGTAAGAGAGAGAATCAACAGAAAAACGAAGCTACATGGAGCTATATATTATATTATATTATATTATATATTATTAGCTATATATTATATAGCTATATTTATATATATATTCTCTTGTGTTATGTTTCATTGTTGTATTGCTTTTTTTTTTGCTTTTTTTTTTACTTTCCATTGAGCGGACCTGTCCTGACCTACATTTCACTACTGATTATACCCTGTATGATTGTGTATGTGACAAATAATAAAGAACCTTGAATCTTGAACCTTGGAGCTACAAACGCAAACCTCTCAGCAGCACGGCCACGGCCAAACAGGAAGTGAGGATTCATTAATACTATTGATCAAACACATAATGTACATTTTTAGCATCCACCCAGTCAGTAACTACATGGATTTAAGTAATCTGGGAAACAGACTATGGGTTCAGCAATGTTGTGCTGCAGCACCCATGACTATAAAGTGCAGTATTCCTTCCACATAAGGAAATTTGACATGCAAGAACTGTTAATTAAATTATTCATTCATTCATTCGATGAATGATGAAACTGCATCTGAATAATAATTGCTTTTCAGTTGATTAATACTGCTGTTAATGTGCAATGCAAATACACTGGATTCTGTGAACAATTAGTACCATATATAAGTTACTGAAATGTTATTATTGAGATCATTGTTTACTGTTTACCGGAGCACACAACTCCTACATCCTCCTTGTGTATGCAGTCATGTTTTCCCCAGCCTGTAGAAGAGCAGCTCCACAGGGACGTCTCATTCCCCTTGCACTCCACCTCATCCAGCCATATGTGTCCAGAACCAGGACCAAACCAGGCTGGTACCTGCTGGTTACTGAGGGCCACTCCACACTGCAGCTGTCTGCACACCACATGGGCATCTTTAATATCCCAGGAGTCATCACACACTGTCCCCCATGAGCCGCTGTGAAAAACCTCCAGCCTCCCTGCACAGTCTCCTCCAGAACCCACCAGCCTGATGGACCCACGACCTGATATTCAGAGAAAGATGAACACATTATTGATCATGAACAACTGGAGAATCTGCCCAGATGTTGTTCTTCTCACCAAGGCAGGTGATTGACAGCTGTTGTGTGGAGCTGCAGTTGATAGTTTGTGGAGAGCTGCAGTTCCCCAGATGAGCTTCACTCCCAGAGCACTGGAAGCCCGTCACACACTCATGACTGTGTTCAGGACTGGATGAAGAGCTGGAGAAGTTCAGCACAGAGCCACAGCCCAGCTGTCTGCAGACCACAGAGGATTCAGTGTGACTCCAGGAGTCCAGCATAACTCCCCTCCAGACCTGATGGATGAAAAGTTCCAGCTCCCCCTCACACTGTCTCTCTCCAGACAACCGCACCAGACCATCATGAAGAGCTAGAGAGGAATCTAAGTGAAATATGTGGCGTTTTATTAAGATATTGAAAGCAATGTTTCCAATAGATTTTCAGGGGAAGTTTCTAAAGGCAGGTCAATTTGTTGCTAAAAGTGGCTAATTGTCATTGTGATGTCACTGTGTGATGACATCATTACATGTAACGATGATGCAAAACTGTGTCATTGTAAAATACACAATAAGATTACTCAATATGACTAACCTCTCAGTGAAAAACAAAATTTGAAATATGTTAATTTAGATTTGTTCATAAAAGTAAAATATAGGTAATATAAACAGAACACATTTTTATGGTCAGATAGCTTTTATTTACTAGTAAAACTACACATTCTTAACAATAATAGTTTTAAGCAGTATATTTTGGTAGCTAGTTAATATACACGCTAAGTGTAGTGAGTTAACAAAGACATTTTCTGTATTGATTTTTCACAAGTGTTTTACCTGTATTTAAAAATTATGCATTGATTTTTGTTTCTAGGGCTTTATTTTTGGGGGCTTCGGTTTATGTACATTAACATAACAGTTAATGTCCTAGCAGAAAGTTACTAGAACACTTTTCAGTTCTGTAGAGATTTGTTATGGTTGTTGATCTAACTGATTAACAATTATACAGTAGGAACAATGATCTCACCAGAGCAGATGACGCCAATATCTCGTCTATGAGAACATTCAGCTCGACTCCATGAAGAGATGGAACATTCTGAGAGTTTTGTTTCATTCCCGTCACAATCAAACACATCAGCCCAGATTTCACCACTTCCCTCTCCAAACCAGTCTGATCCCACAACAGACACAGCAATCCCACAATTCAGCTGTCTACAGAGGACACTGGCAGCTCTCATATCCCAGCATGCATCACAAACTGTGCCCCACTCGTTGAGGAACTGAAGCTCTACTCTTCCAGAACAAGAATCTGAACCGTTCACCAGTTTGAGATCAGTGTAACCTGGACAAACAACTGACAGCTCAATTAAAACAGTACGAAACTAGTGTCAAGATAATTGAGCAATACAACAGCAGTGTATTACATGTAATTTATCTAAAGAGGTGACAAATGTTAATACTCAACCTGAACAGATCACTCCCACATCATTGTCATGGGAACAGCTGTGTATCTGTGAAGATGATCGTGGACAGTCCTGTATCTTAGATTCATTTCCTCCACACCGAATCTCCTCTGACCAAACACGGCCTTTCCCTTTGTCAAAAGCAGCTGCTCCCAGCACCTGTACAGGAGCCCCACAGTCCAGCTCTCTACACACAACCTCTGCATCCTGCTGGTCAAAGGCAGCGTCACACACTGAACCCCATCCTTCTGTACGAAACATCTCCACTCTACCAGAGCACAGGTGAAACCCATCCACAAGCCGAAGTCTTTGCTCTGAGTCTATGAATTATAAAGACAGATACTTAATTAAACCTCTCTACTCACCTGGAACACAAGAGAAAACTGTCATTCAATTTTTACATATTTATTCAATTAATTTACTTAATCTGCACTAATTTTGTATGTACGGTGACGGGAGGGAGCACAGGTGAGACCCATCCACAAGTTGAAGCCCTTTTTCTGAGTTGTTGAAATATAAGAACGGATTATTATTATATTATATATATTTTTTTATTTAATTAATTTACTTAATCTGCACTAATTTTGTATGTACAGTGACCGGGAGGGAACATGTTCGGTTCAATTCGTTTTTTCGTGGCCAGGAGATCATTTTGTCAATGTAGTGACATCCTTATACCGTGGCTTCAAGATCCTATGCTATTTAGGCTAATTATTATATTAACTATAAGCTCCAGGCCTATATGTGTGATGTATTTGAATTAAGTTTATAATGAATAAATGTTACATCAAGTAATAAAGTACATAAAATAAAAAAGGCCTACAAGAAAAATAATTGATCCATCCCACAGTCTTGTAAGTCCATTAACTGATCGTCTTTTTCTCGTAATATCTGTATAATATTATTATGTATTTGATTTAGGCTATTTTCCCTTCATTTCGAGTTTTGTAAATAATATCTTAGTGTAAATGCCTGATATATCATGCTATATGACTTTGTAATTTGTGATGGAAGTGCAGTTTAAAGGTTGAATTTAACATATGTTTCATTTTATGTCGACTAATTAATAGACTATAATTATACATTTTAGTTGATGAATGAATCTTTCGCGAAGTTTAATTTGTAAATGAAGAACTCAACACGCTCATTTATCGTCACATACGAGCAGGGCCGGCCCGGGACAATTTGCTGCCCTAGGCAAGATTTTACCCCGTGCCCCTTGCCTCACATTAGTGAATATAAACTAACTTGAACTAACAATGAACAATACATTTGTAACAGTATTTATTATTTGTGTTAGTGTTAGTTATTGACAATTAACCTTATTTTAAAAAAAATTTCAGTAAAACTATAAAAATATAGATGCTGCCTAAGTCACTTTATAAATTAAACAATTATAAATCAAGAATAATTATTAGATCTGGTATTCCTGCACAAAACAGTATTAGCATACAGTAGGCTACGGTTTAATCTTCTAAATAAATTTGAAAAGTGTTGTATTTCCAGTAGATGCTCTACGAGCCCATTCTAATGTTTTCACCATGAATTATAGCCTACCGAGAAACGTTCATCTTTAAAGTGAATTTTACATTAATTTAATTAGCCCTGTTATAGGCCTATACAAACATTACTAAATTTGCCAATTAAAATAAAAAATACAACAAATCCCCAAAAACTACACAACTGTAGCATAAAAATATGATTAAAACATGTTGTCACTTTACACAAATAATTACACTTATGTTACAAAATCTTGGATCTCCGGAACTCCAGAGATTGTTATTATACTATTTTAAACTTTAGACTATAAGCTTTCAAGACTAGGCTAACATCGTTTGTTCACAAACGTTTACCTCATCTAGAGCCCTTAAATGCATATCTACCTCATGTCTTTAGCCAACCGGAGAATTATTCACTACCTTCTCCCTCCTTCATTTTTTAAAGTCAGACACCAACTTTCTTAGTTTGCTATTCCTCAATATAAGCATTATAAACAATACAACGAAAACAATAATAAAATATAAAAGAATTCCTGTTTTCTGATAATTATTTTGTATTATAATTTTTTTGAAGTGCCTAGAGACACGAGGTATGTTAATGTGTAAATATATTTTCCTGGCAGCTGTATTCCTATATATCTGATGACTTATTCCTCGAGGGGACACTGTTTGATACACAATGATGACATGATGTTTCACTCATAATTACCTCAGTCATAAAACAAAAGAATATCATCAGCAAACATTGAACTGGTTTGAATGGCTTTACTGCAGAGCAATTACTGTACGCAGTGAAATATAAATGTCACTATCATTTGATGGTGGATGTGGTGAATAAGCAGCCAGTGATCAAAATATTGATTTTGAAGTTATTGAGAATGATCGTTTTGAGAATATGGTAGAGATCACGAATATGAGCCAGTAAAAGTGCCTAACGATGACAGCGATGGTAAAAACATCTGCTCAAATTGAACCCTTCCAAGTTTCAAAAGGTAACGAAATATGCTTTATTTTATTCTTCTGTAATTGTCCTTAAAATATCAAGAGAGTTTTTATTTTATGTATTTATTTCTTTTTTGCTAATGCAGCAGTCAGAGATTCGCCCGTGCTGGATATATACGGATCTCTAAAGACACGAATATCATGATTGGTGAAACATTCATGCATTTAAAGGCTAGTTTATTTGATCGTCATCATTCATCACAGCACATTACCTCTGTCTTTGTCCTGTTTTTATTCTTCTCTTATTTAATTTTCTTCCCTGGGCACCAGAGGGCTTCGGTCTTTTGGACACAGTGATCATTTATAATTGAACAACTTTTACAATCAAGTAACTGTATGTGGAAGTGCAGCTGTGCGCCGAGAGAAGATCATGCATCGAACTGAGCAGAGCAATAAAACAGGTGGTTTGTATAACATTTTTCATTATTAATATTGAAGTTGAATTGGGGAAAAAAAGTAAATACAATTCTTCATTCATTTGGCACCCCTATGGATTGGCGGCACCTAGCATTTGCCTTTTCCGCCCATGCCCTGCATACATGCATCAATCAAATCATAATTATAAATAATTCAAAACTTTATTGGTGTAATTTTCAGGTATTTACAGTATTTGCAAAATATATGGTAGCATAATAATGCTAGCATAATTATACAGAACATTAATTAGGTATCGAATCGAAAGGGGAAATAAGCATTTATAACAATACATATAAAAATATAGCCCTAGCCAGTTAATATAATAATATTATCATATTACAGTTATATAATATTAATAAAATACAAATATATCAAATAAAAAGACACGATCAGTTAATAGATTTACAAGACGGTTTGGATAATAATGTTTTATCTATTTCTTATAATCCCAGGTTGCTTTGGTCACAAAGGGTTGTTTATGAATTAAATTCATAAACATAAGGATATCGTTAATCTCGTGGCCACGAAAACCGAACATGTCCCCTCCCGGTCACCGTATATGTAAATGTTATCTTCCATCTGTAATTTTATAATCTTCATTAAATAAACAACAAATAAGATAAACACAAATCAGACTGTCTGGACAAACAAAAGACATGACATATTTAATGATGATTCTCTTCATCATAGTTTAATGTAAAATAATAAGGAATTAGGATTAATATATTATGAACAAAACAATTAAACAGACTGCCTGTTTCATAAGATTGATAGTGATGTTTGTAAACACCAGCATAAGTTATTTTGAATGAGAATTATGAAAGAGAGATGAAATGAACAGAGGTTATGAACATACGCATAACAGACAGTACTGTACGAGCCAGCATCGTGATTATGTTACAGTACTGCTGTGTATACTGATTGTTTGATGCAGTCTTTCAGTGCATGTGTCTCTGACACTATATACATAACATTGAGATTGGACTGATCCTTGTCCAAATTGAGCATCATGTTGCTTTTACGTCCCACAGTCCTCTCTACACCACTGCAATCAGCAATATCCCAGTCATAATGACACACTGTTCCTGACCACTGACTAATACAAACCATCTCCACCAGCACAGGGATTATTGCCATTCACCAACCTCACCTCAACACACTGTCTACATGAGAGAGACAATTAGTGAACATACCAAACATATAGTAAAGTGTAACACATGTAAATTATTTCAGTTCATTTTAAAGAATAGATTACATATTGACTTGAGTATGTACCTACCAGAAGTGATGAGTTTTACCATAAAACACAGAAATATGAGCATCAGACAGTTCTCCATCTTCTCCTTCTGCTCGACACACACTATTTCATCAACTCAGAACAGATCTTTCTCGTCTGCTCCTCAAACACACTGAAGAAACTGGCTCCTGTCAGCCCCCTAAAGAGAGAGAGAGAGAGACTCACAGCTGCCAATGACACTCACTGTTACCTTATTAGACACAACAGAGGAAATCATCAAACACAATCAGTGACAAATCAGACAGCAGCATTTTGATTTTCTCCATATATATCAATAAAGTATCAGCGCTGATGAGCGGGACTCCTCCTCCAGCGTGAAGAGACACTTCACTGAGGACAGACTCGTGTCAGTCAGAAGTCAGTGTGGAGATAAAGTCACACTAAACTTAAAGAAGATTGATACAGAAACACTGCAGATTATATTCAGCATCAAACCTGAACCTGAACACAGCAGATACAAGCTCTGATCACTGACTGCTCACTTCAGACACTAAAACTTTACTTCACACAGAAAGTAAGTTGATATTTGCTATAAATATTAATAAACTGAACATTTAAAGTTTTTTGGGGATAATGTGCATAACATTAAGGGAATTTTACTACAATGTTATGATATTCTAACAAGAGCACAATTAGCTTTTTTTACTTTAATAATGTTATAAAATCATTTTTTTTACTGTTTGTGTACCACAAATAGAGGGCTATTCAGATAAGATTTGTAAATAAACATTGGTTTCTACTTCAGAGATATTAATCTGATATTATATCAAATACATTTGTATCTATAGATGCATGTTTAATACTGTAATGTGTAATTCATCCAGCAGATGGCAGCAAAACTCTTCTTATTGTAAAGAGGAGCAGATAAGAGGATTGTCTGCATCACCACACCTGAGAGCTTCTCACTGTTGAATATTTTGTTGAATTTTGCTTACTTGAACTGTTATTTGTTTACAGATGAATTATAACTACAAATCAATTTTTTTCAGTAGAGCTCATTTCACAGCACATCATTTTACTCTTTGTCTGCTTCTATAATATATTATAATTTACAGCATGACAGAATGACGTAAATACACTAGCAGTGATATTTCTTATTTTTTATAATTTGAATAAATTGTTTTAATGTTTTTTAATGGGCCTTAATTTTGAAAGAATTTTAAAACATTTAATCTGTGTTAAATTCCGAGTGTACTAACACATTTTTAGTAAAAACCAATTAAAACATTTTTGTAATGAAGTTTAGAAGAAAAATACTCACAGTATACAATGCACATAGTATATTATACTACACAGTATATATTATAAACACTTTCAAATTCATTAATGTAATATTGACAACAAATTTCAATTGAAATGAAAATTATTTTATATGTGCTTTAGTATATTAATCAATACATCAACATAACTACCTCTTTAAAGCATGACAAAAACACAGTGATTTAAAATGTAAGTTTAAGTCAAACTTAATTGCACAATATTACAACGCAACATTTTTAAATGCACTTAAAGTGTGTTAAGAAACATAAAGTGAGTACTCAGTGTAAAGAAACCAGTTTAATATGGAGCTATTGTTTCAGCTCCGGGAATTAGTTATTAAATATTCAATGTTGCTTGATCAACGTAATATTAATATTTAACGTACGATTTATACTTTGAGTACTCGGCCAGCGAATACTACATCAGTATATCTATTAAATTCGCTTCTATTGCCCGTGGCCCCGGTAACAATAAAACGAAATTAATAATTAATCATGTTCGAGCTAGGTTGCGTTATCTTTGGGCAAATAATGATGAAAATACTTAAAATCACATTCCAGAGACAATTCTTTATAAAACGGAACAAGGTTTATTCATAATACTGCTATTCTAACATAAATGGATTAACTGATAATACACAAACATACACATGCATAAGGGATTTTGGTAAGTAAACTCGTAACTGTTAAAATTAGCCCTTTTAGCTATTTTAACGCTTGACTCAACCGGAAAAGATCACGACAGATGCCTTTGCTCTGTTACTGCATTCAGATCAAATTTTACCAGTTTAGTCAGGATAAAAACGCTTTGTTTGTTATACTTGCTGTCTGTTGTTGAAGCAGGCTGGATGCTTTGGTTTCGTTTTCCCGCGTGAGTTCAGTTCTTTGTTTCGGATGTCACGTGGTCGGTTCGTGCTCCTTCGGGTAAACCTCTGCTGCGTGACGTCACCGGAAAGCTCTCCTCTGCAGTCGTTGCTCCGTGGTGTTACGGCATTGGCACGGTCCTAGACTTCATAAATGGTTGGTTTTCAAGGTGAGAGTCCAGCGGACCGGCGCGCGTTGGAGGGCGCAGCACATCAGCCCAGATTTCACCACTTCCCTCTCCAAACCAGTCTGATCCCACAACAGACACAGCAATCCCACAATTCAGCTGTCTACAGAGGACACTGGCAGCTCTCATATCCCAGCATGCATCACAAACTGTGCCCCACTCGTTGAGGAACTGAAGCTCTACTCTTCCAGAACAAGAATCTGAACCGTTCACCAGTTTGAGATCAGTGTAACCTGGACAAACAACTGACAGCTTAATTAAAGCTGTACGAAACTAGTGTCAAGATAATTGAGCAATACAACAGCAGTGTATTACATGTAATTTATCTAAAGAGGTGACAAATGTTAATACTCAACCTGAACAGATCACTCCCACATCATTGTCATGGGAACAGCTGTGTATCTGTGAAGATGATCGTGGACAGTCCTGTATCTGAGATTCATTTCCTCCACACCGAATCTCCTCTGACCAAACACGGCCTTTCCCTTTGTCAAAAGCAGCTGCTCCCAGCACCTGTACAGGAGCCCCACAGTCCAGCTCTCTACACACAACCTCTGCATCCTGCTGGTCAAAGGCAGCGTCACACACTGAACCCCATCCTTCTGTACGAAACATCTCCACTCTACCAGAGCACAGGTGAAACCCATCCACAAGCCGAAGTCTTTGCTCTGAGTCTATGAATTATAAAGACAGATACTTAATTAAACCTCTCTACTCACCTGGAACACAAGAGAAAACTGTCATTCAATTTTTACATATTTATTCAATTAATTTACTTAATCTGCACTAATTTTGTATGTACGGTGACCGGGAGGGAGCACAGGTGAGACCCATCCACAAGTCGAAGCCCTTTTTCTGAGTTGTTGAAATATAAGAACGGATTATTATTGTATTATATATATTTTTTTATTTAATTAATTCACTTAATCTGCACTAATTTTGTTTGTAAAGTGACCGGGAGGGAACATGTTCGGTTCAATTCGTTTTTTCGTGGCCAGGAGATCATTTTGTCAATGTAGTGACATCCTTATGCCGTGGCTTCAAGATCCTATGCTATTTAGGCTAATTATTATATTAACTATAAGCTCCAGGCCTATATGTGTGATGTATTTGAATTAAGTTTATAATGAATAAATGTTACATCAAGTAATAAAGTACATAAAATAAAAAAGGCCTACAAGAAAAATAATTGATCCATCCCACAGTCTTGTAAGTCCATTAACTGATCGTCTTTTTCTCGTAATATCTGTATAATATTATTATGTATTTGATTTAGGCTATTTCCCTTCATTTCGAGTTTTGTAAATAATATCTTAGTGTAAATGCCTGATATATCATGCTATATGACTTTATAATTTGTGATGGAAGTGCAGTTTAAAGGTTGAGTTTAACATATGTTTAATTTTATGTCGACTAATTAATAGACTATAATTATACATTTTAGTTGATGAAGGAATCTTTCGCGAAGTTTAATTTGTAAATGAAGAACTCAACACGCTCATTTATCGTCACATACGAGCAGGGCCGGCCCTGGACAATTTGCTGCCCTAGGCAAGATTTTACCCCGTGCCCCTTGCCTCACATTAGTGAATATAAACTAACTTGAACTAACAATGAACAATACATTTGTAACAGTATTTATTATTTGTGTTAGTGTTAGTTATTGACAATTAACCTTATTTTAAAAAAAATTTCAGTAAAACTATAAAAATATAGATGCTGCCTAAGTCACTTTATAAATTAAACAATTATAAATCAAGAATAATTATTAGATCTGGTATTCCTGCACAAAACAGTATTAGCATACAGTAGGCTACGGTTTAATCTTCTAAATAAATTTGAAAAGTGTTGTATTTCCAGTAGATGCTCTACGAGCCCATTCTAATGTTTTCACCATGAATTATAGCCTACCGAGAAACGTTCATCTTTAAAGTGAATTTTACATTAATTTAATTAGCCCTGTTATAGGCCTATACAAACATTACTAAATTTGCCAATTAAAATAAAAAATACAACAAATCCCCAAAAACTACACAACTGTAGCATAAAAATATGATTAAAACATGTTGTCACTTTACACAAATAATTACACTTATGTTACAAAATCTTGGATCTCCGGAACTCCAGAGATTGTTATTATACTATTTTAAACTTTAGACTATAAGCTTTCAAGACTAGGCTAACATCGTTTGTTCACAAACGTTTACCTCATCTAGAGCCCTTAAATGCATATCTACCTCATGTCTTTAGCCAACCGGAGAATTATTCACTACCTTCTCCCTCCTTCATTTTTTAAAGTCAGACACCAACTTTCTTAGTTTGCTATTCCTCAATATAAGCATTATAAACAATACAACGAAAACAATAATAAAATATAAAAGAATTCCTGTTTTCTGATAATTATTTTGTATTATAATTTTTTTGAAGTGCCTAGAGACACGAGGTATGTTAATGTGTAAATATATTTTCCTGGCAGCTGTATTCCTATATATCTGATGACTTATTCCTCGAGGGGACACTGTTTGATACACAATGATGACATGATGTTTCACTCATAATTACCTCAGTCATAAAACAAAAGAATATCATCAGCAAACATTGAACTGGTTTGAATGGCTTTACTGCAGAGCAATTACTGTACGCAGTGAAATATAAATGTCACTATCATTTGATGGTGGATGTGGTGAATAAGCAGCCAGTGATCAAAATATTGATTTTGAAGTTATTGAGAATGATCGTTTTGAGAATATGGTAGAGATCACGAATATGAGCCAGTAAAAGTGCCTAACGATGACAGCGATGGTAAAAACATCTGCTCAAATTGAACCCTTCCAAGTTTCAAAAGGTAACGAAATATGCTTTATTTTATTCTTCTGTAATTGTCCTTAAAATATCAAGAGAGTTTTATTTTATGTATTTATTTCTTTTTTGCTAATGCAGCAGTCAAATTCGTGCTGGATATTCGGATCTCTAAAGACA
Source organism: Schizopygopsis pylzovi (assembly GCA_027422435.1). Taxonomy (NCBI): domain Eukaryota; kingdom Metazoa; phylum Chordata; class Actinopteri; order Cypriniformes; family Cyprinidae; genus Schizopygopsis; species Schizopygopsis pylzovi. Next base: position 60,548 of record JAPDDL010000225.1, on the reverse strand, counting down.
CGAAACATGATTGGTGAAACATTCATGCATTTAAAGGCTAGTTTATTTGATCGTCATCATTCATCACAGCACATTACCTCTGTCTTTGTCCTGTTTTTATTCTTCTCTTATTTAATTTTCTTCCCTGGGCACCAGAGGGCTTCGGTCTTTTGGACACAGTGATCATTTATAATTGAACAACTTTTACAATCAAGTAACTGTATGTGGAAGTGCAGCTGTGCGCCGAGAGAAGATCATGCATCGAACTGAGCAGAGCAATAAAACAGGTGGTTTGTATAACATTTTTCATTATTAATATTGAAGTTGAATTGGGGAAAAAAAGTAAATACAATTCTTCATTCATTTGGCACCCCTATGGATTGGCGGCACCTAGCATTTGCCTTTTCCGCCCATGCCCTGCATACATGCATCAATCAAATCATAATTATAAATAATTCAAAACTTTATTGGTGTAATTTTCAGGTATTTACAGTATTTGCAAAATATATGGTAGCATAATAATGCTAGCATAATTATACAGAACATTAATTAGGTATCGAATCGAAAGGGGAAATAAGCATTTATAACAATACATATAAAAATATAGCCCTAGCCAGTTAATATAATAATATTATCATATTACAGTTATATAATATTAATAAAATACAAATATATCAAATAAAAAGACACGATCAGTTAACAGATTTACAAGACGGTTTGGATAATAATGTTTTATCTATTTCTTATAATCCCAGGTTGCTTTGGTCACAAAGGGTTGTTTATGAATTAAATTCATAAACATAAGGATATCGTTAATCTCGTGGCCACGACAAAACCGAACATGTCCCCTCCCGGTCACCGTATATGTAAATGTTATCTTCCATCTGTAATTTTATAATCTTCATTAAATAAACAACAAATAAGATAAACACAAATCAGACTGTCTGGACAAACAAAAGACATGACATATTTAATGATGATTCTCTTCATCATAGTTTAATGTAAAATAATAAGGAATTAGGATTAATATATTATGAACAAAACAATTAAACAGACTGCCTGTTTCATAAGATTGATAGTGATGTTTGTAAACACCAGCATAAGTTATTGCTTGAATGAGAATTATGAAAGAGAGATGAAATAACAGGCGGAGGTTTGGAGCAGTTTACCTGAACAGACGACGCCAGCATCGTGATTATGATTACAGTACTGCTGTGTATACTGGATGTTTGAGCTGCAGTCTTTCAGTGCAGTCTCTGATCCACTACAATATACATAACCCATTGAGATTGGTACTGATCCTTGTCCAAATTGAGCATCATATGTTGCTTTTACAGCCGTCCCACAGTCCAGCTCTCTACACACCACTGCAACATCAGCAATATCCCAGTCATAATGACACACTGTTCCCCACTGACTATTCTTATAAACCTCCACTCGACCAGCACAGGGATTATTGCCATTCACCAACCTCACACTCACACTGTCTACACATGAGAGAGAGACAATTAGTGAACATACCAAACATATAGTAAAGTGTAACACATGTAAATTATTTCAGTTCATTTTAAAGAATAGATTACATATTGACTTGAGTATGTACCTACCAGAAGTGATGAGTTTTACCATAAAACACAGAAATATGAGCATCAGACAGTTCTCCATCTTCTCCTTCTGCTCGACACACACTATTTCATCAACTCAGAACAGATATTTCTCCTCTGCTCCTCAAACACACTGAAGAAACTGGCTCCTGACAGCCCCCTAAAGAGAGAGAGAGAGAGACTCACAGCTGCCAATGACACTCACTGTTACCTTATTAGACACAACAGAGGAAATCATCAAACACAATCAGTGACAAATCAGACAGCAGCATTTAGATTTTCTCCATATATATCAATAAAGTGTCAGCGCTGATGAGCGGGACTCCTCCTCCAGCGTGAAGAGACACTTCACTGAGGATAGACTCGTGTCAGTCAGAAGTCAGTGTGGAGATAAAGTCACACTAAACTTAAAGAAGATTGATACAGAAACACTGCAGATTATATTCAGCATCAAACCTGAACCTGAACACAGCAGATACAAGCTCTGATCACTGACTGCTCACTTCAGACACTAAAACTTTACTTCACACAGAAAGTAAGTTGATATTTGCTATAAATATTAATAAACTGAACATTTAAAGTTATTTTGGGGATAATGTGCATAACATTAAGGGAATTTTACTACAATGTTATGATATTCTAACAAGAGCACAATTAGCTTTTTTTACTTTAATAATGTTATAAAATCATTTTTTTTACTGTTTGTGTACCACAAATAGAGGGCTATTCAGATAAGATTTGTAAATAAACATTGGTTTCTACTTCAGAGATATTAATCTGATATTATATCAAATACATTTGTATCTATAGATGCATGTTTAATACTGTAATGTGTAATTCATCCAGCAGATGGCAGCAAAACTCTTCTTATTGTAAAGAGGAGCAGATAAGAGGATTGTCCTTGCGTCACCACACCTGAGAGCTTCTCACTGTTGAATATTTTGTTGAATTTTGCTTACTTGAACTGTTATTTGTTTACAGATGAATTATAACTACAAATCAATTTTTTTCAGTAGAGCTCATTTCACAGCACATCATTTTACTCTTTGTCTGCTTCTATAATATATTATAATTTACAGCATGACAGAATGACGTAAATACACTAGCAGTGATATTTCTTATTTTTTATAATTTGTATAAATTGTTTTAATGTTTTTTAATGGGCCTTAATTTTGAAAGAATTTTAAAACATTTAATCTGTGTTAAATTTAAATTATGAGTGTACTAACACATTTTTAGTAAAAACCAATTAAAACATTTTTTAATGAAGTTTAGAAGAAAAATACTCACAGTATACAATGCACATAGTATATTATACTACACAGTATATATTATAAACACTTTCAAATTCATTAATGTAACATTGACAACAAGCTTCAGTATATTAATCAATACATCAACATAACTACCTCTTTAAAGCATGACAAAAACACAGTGATTTAAAATGTAAGTTTAAGTCAAACTTAATTGCACAATATTACAACGCAACATTTTTAAATGCACTTAAAGTGTGTTAAGAAACATAAAGTGAGTACTCAGTGTAAAGAAACCAGTTTAATATGGAGCTATTGTTTCAGCTCCGGGAATTAGTTATTAAATATTCAATGTTGCTTGATCAACGTAATATTAATATTTAACGTACGATTTATACTTTGAGTACTCGGCCAGCGAATACTACATCAGTATATCTATTAAATTCGCTTCTATTGCCCGTGGCCCCGGTAACAATAAAACGAAATTAATAATTAATCATGTTCGAGCTAGGTTGCGTTATCTTTGGGCAAATAATGATGAAAATACTTAAAATCACATTCCAGAGACAATTCTTTATAAAACGGAACAAGGTTTATTCATAATACTGCTATTCTAACATAAATGGATTAACTGATAATACACAAACATACACATGCATAAGGGATTTTGGTAAGTAAACTCGTAACTGTTAAAATTAGCCCTTTTAGCTATTTTAACGCTTGACTCAACCGGAAAAGATCACGACAGATGCCTTTGCTCTGTTACTGCATTCAGATCAAATTTTACCAGTTTAGTCAGGATAAAAACGCTTTGTTTGTTATACTTGCTGTCTGTTGTTGAAGCAGGCTGGATGCTTTGGTTTCGTTTTCCCGCGTGAGTTCAGTTCTTTGTTTCGGATGTCACGTGGTCGGTTCGTGCTCCTTCGGGTAAACCTCTGCTGCGTGACGTCACCGGGAAAGCTCTCCTCTGCAGTCGTTGCTCCGTGGTGTTACGGCATTGGCACGGTCCTAGACTTCATAAATGGTTGGTTTTCAAGGTGAGAGTCCAGCGGACCGGCGCGCGTTGGAGGGCGCAGCTTCGCGGAGTTTCAGAGATGTTCAAGCCATGTTCGAGAGAGTCAGAGCGCCAGAAGAGAAGAGAGCGAGCGCGCCGCTCGCGCGTCGTTTAAAACAGTCCAACTTGGCCCTGCCCGCGGGCGGCTTGTCGAATCAGAGCGTTGGTACGGGGCGGAGCCCCGCCTGCACGGCTGGTTTTTTTGCAAGGCATCTTCATGTGACGACAACTAACTTGTTTTTACCCCTGTATTAAAACTCTTACCAGGTTTACACATTTATAATATCACCACATTCGTTATCTTATTGATTCATACAATTTTGCAACCATTCATAAAAGTCTAAACACTGCAACCTACACATTCCAGGTTAAAGCACGATTAGAGATCAGCCCACGTTTTCCTAAATAATTCATATTCCACAAGCATATGAGAGAAAGAGTACAACAATTAATATCCACATGTTTCTTGTGTAGATGAATTATTATCATGACATGAATGTGTCTCTTGGAAATCTTCTAGTGGCCACTTCTCTTTGTTCTGTGACCGGACGAAATCACGCGCTTTTGCGCTGATGCGGAGGGGGAGGGGTTTTAGAGAGACGCTGATTCTTTCGGTGACCTGTAGAGCCAGTTGAATTCCTGCCGATATACGTTACATATCCCCCTTGGGCTTGGTGATGTTCCCTGATGGAACCTCGTCAAGGCCCTGGAACAAGAGGCAGGAAGAACAGGCACATACAAGACACAAACATCATTCCTATCACTGACTGAAGCCTGGTGCAGGGTAATTTGGGAAGGAACAGGTTAGAAACTTGAGAAGACATAGGGATGCATTGTTTATCATTATTGACAATTGGGTCATTTTTGACTGTTTTAATTGTCAGGGGCTCGACGAGGCGGCATAGGCATGATCTCAGTCAGGTTGGTCGAATTCTCGGGTTCGGATTCTAGGTCGGGATTACCACGTCAAAAAAGGCGAGGGACGCCTGACGTGCATTTGTTGAGAGACTCTTGAACGACGTTCACTCGCTTGTGTAGGAGGAAGGCCAGTGTCAAAGTCACAACATATCCTACGATAGTAGAGATACAAAGCGCCGTGTCAGCGGCAGACCAGGACCGAATAATTGGCGCGCCGGCGGGCGGAAGGCGAGCGATAGCTTCTGTAAGACTGGTGCCAATGTGTCTGGGCCCCCCCCTCTAGAGGACAAAAGGCCCCACTGGGGGAATCCACAAAGCTGTCTCTTGCATATGTCATCCAGGACGCAGCACACTGGGGGAATCCACAAAGCTGTCTCTTGCATATGTAACAGAAACATCCAGGGGTGCAGCACACTGGGGGATCCACACCCTGTACTGACGGTCTCATCATTTCCCCCTCCCCTCACCACCGAGAATTCACTGAAAAATCCATGCAATGTAATATGTACAAATAAGTAACCATACATGTTTGATATCTTTTGAAATGTCTCAGTGCGCCTGGTAAAATGGTCTCATCCTCCCAATCATAATGAAAAGCTAAAAGAAGTTCTAAAATCTGAGAAGAATAGTGTACAGCAGGGGGACGTGCCCTCCCCCTGATTTCCTACTCAAAACACCTCCTGTATGTAAATAAGTAATCCCGGCCACAGGATCTCCAGAAGCCTTTTGGTTGCCAATTCTGAAGACTAATTATAATGACAAGATACCACCATGTGGTAGGTTTATTAGATTATCTGGGTATATAAGGAGAAGGGACAGAAAGTTCTGGGCGTCTGTAGGAGGATTGCCCGCACAACCACTGTGTGTAGTTTTCAGTTCCAGCTATGGTCAGGCGTCAGTAAGTCGATTGCCCGCACAGATCACTTGTGTGTAGTTTCATTTCCAGGAGTCTGTAGGCTGACTGCTCACACAATAGCTGTGTGTAATTTTCATTGCCAAGTAGTATTGTAACTGATGATTCTATTCTTGTAACATTGGAGATTTGAATTATTGCTTCGATTACCTGGTTAATAAATTGTAACGTTTGATTCTATTCTGACTGCCTCTAAAGATTGCTTTCTCCCTATTAGAGTAGCGGATTCGTATATTTCCGCAAGCCTGCGTCAGTTTAGCGACGGCTAATACCCGGCGTCTTTTAAGTGTACTTCGGATGCAGGGGCGGGTTAATTCCGTTCAGGGACGGCGAACGCCGTCTGGTCAAACTGAATTCGGGTACGCCCATACCTCTGACTTTTGATTTAATGTTACTTTAAACAAGGATTTGACCAATCCAAAGTTATTACGAGTGTTGTACATTGACCTACTAACATATCTGATAATGGCCAAAAACCTTTACTGAAGTAAACAATTGAACTCAAGTTCTGAGGGGGCTCCAAGGGGTTATCCATGTCTATGATTGTGTACGTGTGCATTGACGGCAAATCTTAGATACATAACCATAATTACCTCTGATTGACGACCGGGCCTGACGAGATTGTGTCCGTGAGACCTGTGAAAAACAGGGCCTCTGAGCGATATAGTTTCCCTACATCTCAGCGGGTAAAGTATTAAACAGAGCTGAAAAGAATAATCAATCATTCGTTTTCATATTTTAATGATGCACAGATATCATTAAAACCTTTTCATGTATGGAGTCAGATGAAATAACGAGATAAAATATATAAGAAGAAGTGTTCCATTTTAATGTTCTTGTTGTGTCGTGAAAAGGAAAGACCGTAACACGCAAAGCCCTTCACCCGCGGAACGACTGCCGTCATTGGATCGTTTCCAGCCGGGCTTTGTTACAGTGGTGACCCCGCACGTGATTCTCGCAAAGACGAGAACGTGATTCTCGCAGAGACTAATACGTCATTCCAGCCGCGACATCCGACTTGAATTCTCCTTGGGACATGAAGTTTGATCTCTTTCTCATCGATATCCAGCTGCTGTGGTAAGTATATATTTTTTTGCCTTTTAGAAGTTGAGGGAAATGTTGTTTACACCATATAGACACATTTGTAGTACGGGTCGGTATACCCATTTTTGAGACCGGAACCGAAAAACCCGGTGGTGATAAGAATTAGACGAAAAACATGTATTTTCAGGGAAAGCACAGCAGCACTGGATGAAACTGAGTTAGAGACTCAAACTAAAATCAAGATCTGCGTTAGCGTATAACATTAGGCCATACAGAGAAACTCGTAACCGAGCTCTTGTGAGCCTGTGGCCAGACAAGCTGAGCCTGCGAAGCCCGATAAAAACCCGAACAAAACCAAACGACTCACCAAAGAAAGCAGTTAAAAATCGCAGTGTTAAAAACCATGAAAAATGCGGATGATGAAATCACAACAATCAGACGCCCGTTAACATGCGAAGAATGCTCTAGACACAAATTTCACAGGTCGGTTGAATTAACATTTGATTAAAGTCTTTTAAATTTTGCGGGTACCAGCTTAATAACTGGTGGATTATTAGAAGATAATTTAGTATTACCTCATCATCTTGATAATATGGTGATTTTGATTTCATTCAATTATAACCGCTTTTCTGATTTTAAACACTTCAGTGGATGAGTTGCTATTGTTAGGAAATTTTAATTGTTAATTAAATGTCGTAATTGATTACAAATTAATTTTAAATTAATAAAATGATTTCAACATTATCCACTGAATTAATCACAAGCGAACTTATAATTTGACAATCACAGTAAAACCTTTATTATTATCAAGAGGGACAGAAATTTGAATTTCGTTTACAAGTAATTAGGATAACAGATTATTATTATTGTTTTTTGATGATGATGTTAATGACACAATGGGGAATGACTAAGTTTGGAAACTATTTTAATTATTATTATGGGAATCCAAAACTAGTGATTTAGAAGCCGTAAATTAATGTAATAATTAATTATGAATTCGAAAATTCTAATTACATTTAATAATTAATTACACTTCCTGTTTACATTTTGCAACAATATTGATTTATCAACTCAATTGCAGATTACACGTGTAAATTATAATCCTAAGTGATCCTATTAATTTTGATTACAACATCATAAATTTTAATTAGAAACCACAAATTCTAATTTCAGACTTAACATAAGTCTGGCACTACCTGTAGGCCATACTTCATTTCCCTAGCTGATCTGGTTAACTCAAAAAAAAAAAAAATAATAATAATAATAATATATATATATATAATAATTAATTAAAATAACTTTATTAAGTTAAAATTAAATAAATGCATACAAATGTAAAGTCCTCTTTACTTAGGCCTGAGAGTAGATAGTGCTCCCCCTAGTGTTGTGTTGGAGAAGTGACAGTGACACCATACAATCAAGATGGCATCAGACATTCAAAGATGGTGTGACATGCATCGTATGTGTCACCATTAACCAAGGCAAGCCTGGCCGTACAAAACTGTGTAGACCAGAGCCACCCAAGGGACCTTGGGAGTTACTCCAATTGGATTTCATAAGCCCACTACCTAGTGCCAAAGGGGGATATCGTTATTGCCTTGTGATAACTGACAAATTTTCCAATTTAACAGTGCAAACAAAGTGGCACGAGTAGTAGCGAATCAAATCCTCCCACTCTGGGGAGCACCAATCACTCACACACAACCTGAAATGTGGGAGGTGGGTGTTGCGTAACACTCCAAGGGGCCATCCACACAAAAAATCACAGTTGCACCAAAAGAGACAGTTACATGGCCTCCCGGATTAGTACCGGATCCAAATTGCACACCACAAATTTGTTGTAGTTCAGGTAACACCCACCCACCTACAAAGAAACATTTCAGGACACACTCGAGCACCAAATTCATGTACAACCTCACTGCCTGGTATCGACTTAAAATAGATCCAGGTGACACAATTAGGTAACATGCATACACTACACGAAAAATCTAAAACAATGGCATAGACCCAAAATTGTACCACTATATTAAAAATTTGGAACCTGCAACATATAGGTGCACACATACAGAAACACATAATGACACACATATGAGATTCACCAAGCTAATGTACTTGTCTGGACCAACCGAAAGGAAGGAATGTATTGTGTCGGGGAATGTTTGCATTGCATAGACAATTTCACCAATCCACACAACTGTTACTTTATTACATGATGTAAATTTGGTAATGACACATGTAACTTATAACATTTCTGCTTATACAAAACATTGTATTACTAATGATGAGTCGTATGCATGGCTACAGTCACGAATCGATGATTTAATTTCTGATTACAAAGACAGACTTGCCGTCCAAATTCCACCTGCTCGCTCAAAACGAGACCTGCTCAGCAGTATAGCCGGCCTGTTCAGATCAATTAATTCAGCAGCCAACACTTATAAAATAACCAAACAATCTCAATTCTCTACATGGTTGACAGATCAGATGGCCACTGGTTTCCAACACATCACCAATAGCAATGATAATATTATCAAAGCGGTTCGTTCCGAGGCGCAGGCGCTTCTAACGATCAGCCACACATTGTTCAATCAGACCCGTACCATCGAACGTGACTTAGCCTGCAGATCATATGCACAAGATTTATTCACTGCAACAAGACAGGAAATTTTAGCTTCGTCTTCACAAGACCCCGAGACATGTTTTGAACGATTAATTGAGGTTTTAGATTTACATAGATGATTCTCTTCAGAAAAAATGAAAAATGTAAAGTATTCAGAATTAATATCCACAATTGTGATGTATACTGGAAACGAATGTATTGATTGTATTGGATTTTTTGCCACTTTTCCTTTAATCCACCCAGATCAAGTTTATCCAAATTCCACTAATATTCGATCCATTGGCACGGTAGTTAAAGATCAGGTAATTCAATGGGATCACCTACGTTGAAGGGTACTGAGACCTTATTTACCAGTCGCACTTGTCATGAAACTCACAATTATGTTGTCTGTACATGTAACACATTACAACCTTTCTCTCCCAATGATAGCAAACTCATAAGTGTTGAATCTTTGCATGGCCATTCAAATGCTATTCAGGTGTCTCATACACAGTGGTGTGTCATCAGTGAGATGAATTCGTTCACATATGGAGGACTGACCGGTCCTGCTGATCACTCATTTTGCTTGGAAGTGACAGAGGGTTTTTCTATGGGCCAGATCGACATCCTCAGAAGGATGCCAAAGGACGCAGAGGTCTCCCCATGGTGGGACGACACCTTTTATGAACACGGAACACAAGCCTTGATCAACACGATGGACCTGGTACAGAACGTCATCCCCCAAACAGAGTACCACCTTACAACGACTGAAGTGACACTGCAGGGAAGCCTGTGAGTGGCCCAAACAGTGCCAAAGGGAGGAACTGTAAGACTGGTGCCAATGTGTCTGGGCCCCCCCCTCTAGAGGACAAAAGGCCCCACTGGGGGAATCCACAAAGCTGTCTCTTGCATATGTCATCCAGGACGCAGCACACTGGGGGAATCCACAAAGCTGTCTCTTGCATATGTAACAGTAACATCCAGGGGTGCAGCACACTGGGGGATCCACACCCTGTACTGACGGTCTCATCATTTCCCCCTCCCCTCACCACCGAGAATTCACTGAAAAATCCATGCAATGTAATATGTACAAATAAGTAACCATACATGTTTGATATCTTTTGAAATGTCTCAGTGCGCCTGGTAAAATGGTCTCATCCTCCCAATCATAATGAAAAGCTAAAAGAAGTTCTAAAATCTGAGAAGAATAGTGTACAGCAGGGGGACGTGCCCTCCCCCTGATTTCCTACTCAAAACACCTCCTGTATGTAAATAAGTAATCCCGGCCACAGGATCTCCAGAAGCCTTTTGGTTGCCAATTCTGAAGACTAATTATAATGACAAGATACCACCATGTGGTAGGTTTATTAGATTATCTGGGTATATAAGGAGAAGGGACAGAAAATTCTGGGCGTCTGTAGGAGGATTGCCCGCACAAGCACTGTGTGTAGTTTTCAGTTCCAGCTATGGTCAGGCGTCAGTAAGTCGATTGCCCGCACAGATCACTTGTGTGTAGTTTCATTTCCAGGAGTCTGTAGGCTGACTGCTCACACAATAGCTGTGTGTAATTTTCATTGCCAAGTAGTATTGTAACTGATGATTCTATTCTTGTAACATTGGAGATTTGAATTATTGCTTCGATTACCTGGTTAATAAATTGTAACGTTTGATTCTATTCTGACTGCCTCTAAAGATTGCTTTCTCCCTATTAGAGTAGCGGATTCGTATATTTCCGCAAGCCTGCGTCAGTTTAGCGACGGCTAATACCCGGCGTCTTTTAAGTGTACTTCGGATGCAGGGGCGGGTTAATTCCGTTCAGGGACGGCGAACGCCGTCTGGTCAAACTGAATTCGGGTACGCCCATACCTCTGACTTTTGATTTAATGTTACTTTAAACAAGGATTTGACCAATCCAAAGTTATTACGAGTGTTGTACATTGACCTACTAACATATCTGATAATGGCCAAAAACCTTTACTGAAGTAAACAATTGAACTCAAGTTCTGAGGGGGCTCCAAGGGGTTATCCATGTCTATGATTGTGTACGTGTGCATTGACGGCAAATCTTAGATACATAACCATAATTACCTCTGATTGACGACCGGGCCTGACGAGATTGTGTCCGTGAGACCTGTGAAAAACAGGGCCTCTGAGCGATATAGTTTCCCTACATCTCAGCGGGTAAAGTATTAAACAGAGCTGAAAAGAATAATCAATCATTCGTTTTCATATTTTAATGATGCACAGATATCATTAAAACCTTTTCATGTATGGAGTCAGATGAAATAACGAGATAAAATATATAAGAAGAAGTGTTCCATTTTAATGTTCTTGTTGTGTCGTGAAAAGGAAAGACCGTAACACGCAAAGCCCTTCACCCGCGGAACGACTGCCGTCATTGGATCGTTTCCAGCCGGGCTTTCTTACACTTCTAACGCTGTCAGCCGGTGTCAACTCAATAAGAGGTTTCGTTTTCAACCTGATATTCATTGTCGGTGAGGTGATACAATGCTAACTCGTCAATATGGAGGATCGCGCCCTTCGGGACAGTGATCCATAACGTTTGGTTGGGCAAATTAATGCGCGTAGCGGTGTCGTGTTAATCGCATGTGAGGGTAGCTGTTCGTGCTGGGGTGTTGACCAGCCATCGGTTTCTGATGATTTCGGCTTGCGTTACCTCAACTTGAGAACGTGGTGTTGCTTCGGCGGGGCAGCTAGTGTCGGGTTTAATGGATTCTAAACCGCAGATGCCCTTGGTATTATCACGTACACAGAGTTTACTCGGGTAGGGGGAGTGAATGTCCTAAGTGAGCGTGCCCATCTTTGAGTTTGGGGCCAGATACAACTGTTCGTTGTTCTCGTAATACGCAGCGACTTTAGGAGTTTGGATTTTGACATAGGTTTTCCCTTGCCGTAATCCCACATTCACAACGTCTTTGAGCCGGTAAACATTATTAACGTCGATAATGGGCAAACTAAAAACAACTAAATCACCTGTTTCCGGGTTTGCGTATATGGGAATAACGCTACCGGGAAAGGGCACGATGGGTTTGGATGAGACTAGCGGGGCCCGCAGTGGCCGAAGTTACAACGTTTGAACAAGGCTAAGAGGTATCGTGTAGCACGGAATCCTATTCATGGCTACGTTGTCAATCCAGGAACTTACATCGCGCATCATGTCGTTCATGATTTTGGCGGGTGACTTCGATCGGTCGACAACGGTTCTCACAGCGAATTACAGCGACTTTACTGACGGAAGTCGATCTCAATTTCAGGACCTGGATTCAAGGTTTGGTTAAGGGGTTCAAAGTGAGAGAGAGGAAAGGAAACACAAAGTGAGACACGAGATAAAGAAACCGAACGATAAAGTAAATAAAAAAAAAAAAAAAAAAAAAAAAAAAAAAAATTTCAAAAATTAATAATAAAAAAAAAATTATATAAAAAAAAATTATATAATAATAAACAAAAAAATTGAGAGTAACTCCTCTCTACTAGATTGGTCCTAGCAGTGCTGCGGAGGAGAGAATATGGGTTGTGTCTAAGCATGGTTGCTATATGTTTTCCTAAAATGACAATACTTATGCTTGTGTGGTGCATATGGTTGTCGGTCTGTGTCAGTCGGTTTGATCTTCCCCCTTTTCCTGTCGGTGGTTTAAGTTTTCCGGTTGGCACTGGCAACCCATCATGGTGCATCGTGTGTGTCAGCGTACTCCCCCTCTGGCCGTGAGGTACTACGAGCTGTGGCGCAGTGAGTGGCTCAGGGACATACGTGTGGACACCGTCTTGCAGATGCAGCATGTAGTCGACAGAGTGGAGCTCGCGGAGCTCGGAGGATGTGCTATAATGGTTTGACATGTGAGCTGTCATGGTTCGTAGTGACGAATCCGCATGTGAGGGTGAGGAGATCGTCAGCAGCGAACTGAGGTGGTATGGTAATGCAGGAGGGCAGGGGTGTGCTCGCCAGTGGCGTGCTGGCGGCGGGTTACTGCTGCCACTGTAGGGTTGGGTGGGAGGGCATGAAAGGTCCAGGACTCTTCATGTGATGCACCTGCTGTGGTGAGGGCATCGTTTTGGTCATTTGAGGGGCTGGAGTTTGGGAGGAAACGTTTAGGATGTCAGACCTGATCTGGTGTTCTCCGGAGGAATGGCAGGTGACTGAGACAGCACTTTCAGGAACTTGAGGAGTTTCATCAGCAGGTGTTTGTTGGACGCTGCTGTGATTTGGAGTATTGGGTGTTGAGTTAGTGTTTAGCTCTGTTGCTGGGTTTTCAGGTGGGGTTTCATGTCCATCTGAAGTCAGGGTGTTTACTGTTCTCTGAGAGTGGGGTGAAACAGTGCTGTCTTCTACGGCTGATTTGTTCAGCTTGTCACTGCCTTTTCGTCTGACAGCTAGTCAGGCTGAATCTGGTTCCTCTTCCTTTTCCCACTGATTCTCATGAGGCCTTGCTTGGTCCCATGACTTCTCCCAGTGTCGTCCAGGTGAGCGTTGACGTCCACGCGGTTCATCCCATCGGTCATACCTCTGTTCAGGTCGAGTGTCAGCGTGTGAGTCTCGTTCTCTGTTGGACGGGAGTGCATTCCATTCTCTGTGTGGTGGCTTAGCATTGTCTTGGCGTTGGGTGCCCTCTAGAGCCAGTTCATGGTGTTGCGTGTTGAAATCAAGAACTGCTGGGGTTTTTGTGCTCTTTTCTGAGGCCATCTTTTGTTTGTAGTAGGCCTTTTGCACCAAGTCTCGCAACTGCTGAGTGTTCATCGTTCGTGGACATGCGAGAACGCCAAGATGGTGGCTTATGCCAGGATGAAGGTTTCTTAGGAAGAGGGTTTTAAAGTTCAGTTCATCTTCCATGTCAGAATCATTGCGAGTTCCAAAATATGCTTGTCTGAGTCGACTGTAGTAAGCTTGAGGAGTGTCGTGACGTCCTTGTCTCGTCTCCAGGGCAGCCACTAAGCCTTGATCGGACTCAGGGTCGGCGAACTCTTTAATAAGGGCTTTTCGCAGCCGTTGATAATCAGTCTTTGTGTTAACAGGCTGCCGGTCCAGGAAGCTGCGTACTTCAGGACTGGATGTCGTTCGGAGTAAATAGAGTTTATCTTTGTCCGTAACGTTAGGTCGCATTTCCAGATGGAAATCAATATCTTGCAGATACGCTTGGACCTTTTGGCTGTTTGGCACGCTGGGGTTGAATTTGCCAACGTTTCGGGCGAGCTTGTCAAGGTCTTTTAGGTCCAAGCTGTGCGACGATCTGCGGCTGGCTGCAGCAGATTCTTCTGGTTCTGTCGTGATATAAAGTTCTTCAGACGGCGCTGGTGACTGTTTTAACACCACCCCCTCTGTCTTATGTTCACGTGTCAGTCCAGGCACAGGTGACTTGGTCCTGCTTGGCAGGGGTGCGGTTGGTGCACGTCCTGTCCTTGACGGCTCCTGGCGTAGTTCGTAAGCGTGCTTGAGTTCCTCTTGGAAACTTTCAGACTCCTCTGTGACGTAGTCGAGCTGTCGTGTTAGGCGGCTGATCTCGTTTCTTGATTCAGCCAAATGAGCTTCGAGGGCCTTGATTCTGCTGTTTTTGTCCCTGAAGTCCGTCTTTGCCTTTTCTAGTAGCTTCTCTGCATACTGTAGCTTGTCAACACGGTCAGCGAAGTCCTCTTTGAGTTGCTGCATTTCGTGGCTGGTAGCTGCTAGAGTCTCTTTTAGCCTGTTGATCTCCTCCTCGGCGCCTTGCTCCACCTCATCGGTCCCTTCCTGTCGTTCCTGAGCTTCACGTTCCAGCTGCTCTATGCGTCGTTGTGCGCTTGTCAGCTCCTGCTGGCGTTGTGCGGCGTGCTTGTCGCTCAGTTTGAGGGTGGCGATGAGTGTGTGACTTAAGCTTGAGGTGATCTTGGCTAATTCTTTGTGATTGTAGTTTTGACTTGGGTCTTGTCTCATGATGCTTGTGATGTTGTCATCTAGTTGGTCCTGTGTCTGATGTTGGAGTGCTTCAGCAGCTTTAGGGAGGATGCTGTTTGTTGTAACACTTAGCCACATTTCCAGTCCTTCCCAGTGACCGACATGTTCTGTTTTGTGAGACATGTTCTGGCGGGTGATGGGGATCTTGGACCGAACTGACACAGACCTTGGATGGGAAACAAAGCAAAACAAAAACACAAACAAAACAACAGGGGTGTAAATGTGCACAGTGTAGTGTATGCTAGTGTTGGGTGTGATTCTGTTTCTGTGGTCCTCTGTGGTGGGGTGCGTGTAATTTGCAGCTTCTGCGTAGAAATTGAGCACACGTAGAGGCGGCACAGCTGAGAAACAGAAAGAAAAGCACACTAACAGAATGAGTACACAGGGATAACAATTTTGTGCTTCACCTTTTCCTGTACGAGAAAGCCTCCTTTCCCTTTTAGGAAGGAGGTCAATCTAAATACGAAGGTGAAGGACCATAAAACTAAACAGATCTCTCTTTTAATAGCAGATTTTCTTCTTTTCGCTTTAAGTCTGATTTAGAAGGACGCTTCTAATCAGAGGATTGTAGGCGAGATTTTCTCTTTTTGTAATAAGACTGTTATTGCTTATTCCAATGTTCTCCTTGATGGAGGAAAACAACAGCAATGACAGTGCTTGTCCCTTAATGGCAGGATTTTACACCGCAACGCTGGTCAGCGTGTGTCGCGCGTGTTTAAAAATTTTGCCGATGTCTATCTTCTCATTGCACCTGCTTTAACTGGGAGGGGTAGGATTTCACAATAGAGGGTGAATGATAAACAGTTTGAATGTGGTTCTCAAGTTTCATAAACATCTGTTCAATTGTGACATTTCGCTCTATTCGTGATCTTCCCCTGGCCAAGTCTTAAGCAAACAAGTCAAATTAGAAGTTAGTAACAGGGAGAAAAGAAAAGAGAAATTAAGATTTATTCCAACGATTTAAAACTAATACGTTGGCACAAGGTGGTGCTGTTGAGTCTATATGCTTAGGTTGGTTTGGCTGTTTACAGGGTAAACAAACTGACCTAAGTTGAGGAAACCTTAATTTCCCTTTTGGGGTTTTCTAATTAGAAGGTTGCGTTTTATGCTCCAGATTGGTGAGAAGTGACTTTGATTGTATGGTGTCACTGTCACTTCTCCAACACAACACTAGGGGGAGCACTATCTACTCTCAGGCCTAAGTAAAGAGGACTTTATTTAATTTTAACTTAATAAAATTATTTTAATTAAATTATTATTAATTTTATTTGAGTTAATCAGATCACCTAAGGAAATGAAGTATGGCCTACAGGGGGCGCCAGACTTGTGGTAAGTCTGAAATTATAATTAAAATTAGACTTTGTGGTTTCTAATTAAAATGTATGATGTTATAATTAAAATTAATAGGCTCACCTAGGATTAGAAATTACACGTGCAATCTGCAATTGAGTTGATAAACCAATATTGTTGCAAAATGTAAACAGGAAGTGTAATTAATTATTAAATGTAATTAGAATTTTCGAATTCATAATTAATTATTAAATTAATTTACAGCTTCTAAATCACTAGTTTTGGATTCCCATAATAGTAATTAAAATAATTTCCAAACTTAAGCATTCCTCATTGTCATTAACATCAAAAAAAAACAATTAATAATTAATCTGTATCCTACTTGTAAACGAAATTAAAAATTTCTGGCCCTCTTGATAATAATTAAGGTTTTACAGTAGTGATCACATTATAGGAGCGTTTTGATTCATAAATGGATACTGTTGTTGCTGGAAGCAGGAATTAAAATAATTTTATTTAAATGAAATTAATTGCAAATTTGCAATTAATTATGACATTCAGTTAACAGTTAAAAATTCCTAACAATAGCGCTTATCCATTGATGTGTTTTCAAAATCATAAAAGCCATTATAATTGAATGCAATCAAATCACCATATTATCAAGATAATGAGGTAATACTAAATTATCTTCTAATAACCCACCAGTTCTTAAACTGGTACACACAAAAAGGTAAAAGACTTTAATCAACTGTTTATTAAACCAACCTGTGAAAATGTCAGACAGATAAATGGGTATAACATTGACACAGCCAGTCTATTACATACGTTAGTCTTTTAAATGGGAAAATAGAGAGAGAAAGGGAAGTAGTGTTAGCTGTGAACCACGTTTCCACACACACGCTGCATGCAAGCTTTACATGTTATGTGCTAATCGCTAGCCGTAATGCTAAGAGCATGGCTAACGCTTCTTTGTTTCAGTTAGCTTATATCGCGCTAGTGCTATTAGCTTACACGTGGCTAAATCTCCACGTGGCTGAACTGGTCGCTATGACGACCCAGTGCCTGTAGGAGAGAAAAAAAAAAACTGTGCTCCACGCTTCAAAATCAACAAGCATTGTTCAGATTTGAATCTTTTACAACACATAATCTCACTCGTTTAGGGCGAGATAAATTTATCCACGGGTTACTTATAAATCATCAAAGCCTCGGCGGGCTATTATGCGAATATTTGTCTGTTTAGACAGCACACATGAAAACAATTCAAAATCGATTGCAAAATTTCTCCCTTTCTCAAAACGACTGGTCACTCCTTTGAGCGCCGTGCGTTCACTCGGGTGAAATCAAATAATGGCTGAGAATTACTTAAATAGCTACTTTAAAAATTCCTACAGCCGGGAGAGTAACATTATAGCTGAGTTTGAAAGTGGGACACGCACTTACAAATCAGACTATACAGGCCTTACATCAGAGCAAACGAGGAACACGCTCATTTGTCTCTGTATGCGCTTTAGAGCGACTTTTACTGCAGTTTATTTTCTTCTCAACGAACTCGAGTTAACAAATACCCTCTCTTTCATTCAAACGCACTGTGTTTTACAAACAAGAATGCAATACCACAAATAACCGCTTTTCTCTGTATTTACTCAATTTTTCCGGATAAAAGTGAGAAATAGATTTATTGTCTCTGGTTTGATTTTCAGATTTTAATCTTTTTAATGCCAGCTTTATCCTCCACCATTCTGTAAAGAAACCAGTTTAATATGGAGCTATTGTTTCAGCTCCGGGAATTAGTTATTAAATATTCAATGTTGCTTGATCAACGTAATATTAATATTTAACGTACGATTTATACTTTGAGTACTCGGCCAGCGAATACTACATCAGTATATCTATTAAATTCGCTTCTATTGCCCGTGGCCCCGGTAACAATAAAACGAAATTAATAATTAATCATGTTCGAGCTAGGTTGCGTTATCTTTGGGCAAATAATGATGAAAATACTTAAAATCACATTCCAGAGACAATTCTTTATAAAACGGAACAAGGTTTATTCATAATACTGCTATTCTAACATAAATGGATTAACTGATAATACACAAACATACACATGCATAAGGGATTTTGGTAAGTAAACTCGTAACTGTTAAAATTAGCCCTTTTAGCTATTTTAACGCTTGACTCAACCGGAAAAGATCACGACAGATGCCTTTGCTCTGTTACTGCATTCAGATCAAATTTTACCAGTTTAGTCAGGATAAAAACGCTTTGTTTGTTATACTTGCTGTCTGTTGTTGAAGCAGGCTGGATGCTTTGGTTTCGTTTTCCCGCGTGAGTTCAGTTCTTTGTTTCGGATGTCACGTGGTCGGTTCGTGCTCCTTCGGGAAACCTCTGCTGCGTGACGTCACCGGGAAAGCTCTCCTCTGCAGTCGTTGCTCCGTGGTGTTACGGCATTGGCACGGTCCTAGACTTCATAAATGGTTGGTTTTCAAGGTGAGAGTCCAGCGGACCGGCGCGCGTTGGAGGGCGCAGCTTCGCGGAGTTTCAGAGATGTTCAAGCCATGTTCGAGAGAGTCAGAGCGCCAGAAGAGAAGAGAAGAGAGCGAGCGCGCCGCTCGCGCGTCGTTTAAAACAGTCCAACTTGGCCCTGCCCGCGGGCGGCTTGTCGAATCAGAGCGTTGGTACGGGGCGGAGCCCCGCCTGCACGGCTGGTTTTTTTGCAAGGCATCTTCATGTGACGACAACTAACTTGTTTTTACCCCTGTATTAAAACTCTTACCAGGTTTACACATTTATAATATCACCACATTCGTTATCTTATTGATTCATACAATTTTGCAACCATTCATAAAAGTCTAAACACTGCAACCTACACATTCCAGGTTAAAGCACGATTAGAGATCAGCCCACGTTTTCCTAAATAATTCATATTCCACAAGCATATGAGAGAAAGAGTACAACAATTAATATCCACGTTTCTTGTGTAGATGAATTATTATCATGACATGAATGTGTCTCTTGGAAATCTTCTAGTGGCCACTTCTCTTTGTTCTGTGACCGGACGAAATCGCGCGCTTTTGCGCTGATGCGGAGGGGGAGGGGTTTTAGAGAGACGCTGATTCTTTCGGTGACCTGTAGAGCCAGTTGAATTCCTGCCGATATACGTTACATCAGTTTAGATATACTTAAGTGGCCTTTCATTTGATGTTTAATAAAAGAGCACATTAAGCTTCTTTCTTCCTTCAAGAGTAGAAGGGATATAAACTTCTAAACATACCTGCTGTAGCATCTGTCCTGTGAGGAAGGGTCTCAGGTGTGTATCAGTTTTTCTTCGCTGTCCCTATATAATCACAAATTTGAGTCATATGGCTGAAGTCTCCATTTCACTTCAGCCAGTTACGAGCCGACTCAACTCCATCTTCAAGAGTTCAGTTCATGACAGATCAGACTCAACGTGTCAGACTCAATTTGGTTATTTTTTTTTTTTTACAAATGTTCTGAAAATGCTTACCTGTTTATATGTAGCATCAAAACATCAAAATACTGCCACATCTTTGGGATGTTTCATTTATGCTTAAACACAACTAGTTATGTACATTCAATGACTTAATCATACATGAAAGGCAAATTAAATTTTTCACAAGTGTGGTGAAGCGCAAACAACAAATAATTGAATTTAAATTAACATTTTTAGGATTTTGAACAGTTAGCAACACATTTTATAAAAATATCTTCAGAAGTATTTAATATTCTTCTCTGTTTTTATGTTACTAACTGTCACGTGTGTAACGAAGAGTCAGAGAAGTTCGGATCCATTTGCAGTTTTATCGAGAATGGTCAGGCAGTACAGGGTCAGACGCCAGCAGGGCAGAACAGTAGAAGCAAGGCAGAGACAGAGTAGAACACCAGGCAAGAGGTCAGGGCAGGAGGCAAACAATCACAGTCCAATAAACACAATCCAAGTCGGGGCAGGCAGCAAACGATCAGAATAACGAGTAAACAGTCCAAGGTCATATAACAAGAAGGTAAACACGGGTCGAACACTCAGAAACGACAGCAAGGCAAATCAAGACTTCGCAACGGGTCTGTGTGTGTGGCTTATATGTGTGTGTGTAAATGGGGAACAGGTGTGGATGATTGATCAGTCCCAGGTATGAGGGGAAATGTGAAATGTAGTCCGAATGGCAACTGACTAGTATTCAGGTGAGGGTTCCCTCTGGAGGTGGCAGGAGGCGGTACGGG
This sequence comes from Schizopygopsis pylzovi, assembly GCA_027422435.1. Classification (NCBI taxonomy): domain Eukaryota; kingdom Metazoa; phylum Chordata; class Actinopteri; order Cypriniformes; family Cyprinidae; genus Schizopygopsis; species Schizopygopsis pylzovi. The sequence goes on along the minus strand of JAPDDL010000225.1, from coordinate 39,711 downwards.
AGCCTCCTCTGTAACACCGTGTCAGTTCTGGTCTGTTTTGGTAAACAGATCCTGATTAGCTCACACACTTCTGTTCTGTTCCCTTTATTACTCCCTGCAAGTAAATATCAGCCCTCAGTTTCTTCAGTTCTTGGTCTTGTGTTTCTGTTATGATGATGTTTTATAGATTGGGGTGTTTTTCGGTTCCTGAGTTCATTAAAATTCCTTTGTTTCTATACGCAGTTAACATTAAACTAATACACATAAAAGAAGAATCTTTAATTCAGTTCTGTGTAACTCGTCCAGCGCTATCTATTAATGAAGACATCATCATCGTTTTTTAATGTGCCCATTGTTCTCACACACATTATAAGCTCTTAAATGTAACATTAAACTGATGAAGTTACATTTGTATCTGTACAGCCCTTAAAGGAGCAGTGTAAAAATTAAATATAAAGCAAAAATATATTGTAGAAATAGATTATATAATAACAGAACTGCACAGTCATGTTTCTCACTGACCATCATGATGAACCTCCGCTCAGCAGCACAGAGATACTGCCACCCACCGAACTCACTTTGACTGTACACAATATTGAGTTTTAAGTTCATATATTCATACACTGTAAAAAAAAAGTTGAGCCAACTTAAACATTTAAGGCAACCAGCTTCAGCAGATTTTTGAGTTGTCAGCATTATTTCTCTGAATAAGTTATGATATAGCCTATTTTGATATGATATATTTATGATGTATTTTATTTCCTGATTGAGCAACACCTAGGCTATTTCAGACTCTTTAAAACTACACAAGTTTTATGGCTTTTACTGAATTAGTTTCCATTGGAGTAAAATGCTTTGTATGTAATTATTAATTTAACCAACATTTACCATTAAGTGCTTCAAATTGCATACTGTAAACAAAATCTTTTTTTTAAACATTTGCAGTTATCCTGTACTAATAAAAACAATATTACAACACAATATAATTACATAAGCACCGTAAATAACTGCACACAGTGCATACATTACAAAGCAAGCATACATGTTTATTCAGATTTCAGAATGAACACTTTGACATTTGTAATACATGTTGAGATGTCTCGTTCAAATATTCTCTACTATGAAGGCATTTTTTTAATAAGAAGTGGAAATTACCAACATTAAGCAACTATTTACAGGCTTAAGACATCTGTTTTTTAAGAATATATAGTGATACTTCAGATATACAAATTCTGACTCGTTAGGTGATGTTTTCTCATTTTTTTATTTTATTTTCTGATCATGATTTCCTAATGTGTGGGAATACTGGGGCAAAGCAAGTATTCATTTTGGTAATCAAAACGAGTTTTGGAATAATTTTGTTGTGGCCTGTGCAACTTGCAGGTTTCTTCATTTGTTTGTGTTGTGAGGATTTGCAACTATTTACAGGCTTAAGACATCTGTTTTGTATTTGGTTATGTTGGGAGCAGGGTTTAAATTGCGCCGAGATTTGTGCTACCCTATCAGATTTTGCTACCTCCCATTAAAACAGTGGGTAGTACAATTCAACAACGAAAAATGCTACCTGTAAAATTATGTTTTATTAATGTGTACACCTACGTTACCACGACCCTAAGCCTTCCCTTAGAGTAATGCGCATACAGTAATTACCTGTTATATTCGCGGTTGTGGATAGAAGGCATACAGCTACCGGAGACCAACAATAAATATTTTTTTCTACTTATTAGATTGTGTTTTATTAACGTCTACACCAACCCCAACGAGAAGGGTCTGGCTGCAGACTTGCACGCTCAGACACTTCCGCTTCCGCTAGTGATGTCACTTGCAGTCTTTTTTATTTTTTATTTTGTTCTATTTATTGATTATTTTTTGTTTGAATTTTTCAACATTTTACAACAGTAGCAGGTGGTGAAGACAAGAAAAAATAAACTAAAATACAATGTCACTTGCAATCGCTGCTTGCACTTTGTGCTACCTGTGACGTCACTTGCATTCGACACGAATCGTGTGCGTTGTCAACGGAGACAAGACGCTTTGCTGGTTAAACGATTAAAACTAATTTAATATCATAACATACAAGGTCCTGCAAGTGACGTCACTAGCGGAAGCGTCTGAGCGTGCAAGTGCTGAGAGTGCAAGTGCTGTCTGCAGCCAGACCCTATTGCAACCATAAACCTGCCCCTTACAGTAATGCAAATACATTAAATAGTGTTGTTCAGCGTGAGAAAAGGGATTCAATATTGACGTGCGCATGCGCAGTAAGCCGAGGTAGGAAAATCTGACGGGTAAAGTTAGGATAAAATGTCAGGACACCGGCGCATTGACTCCAGGGCTCGAAATTAACGCTTCATTAATACCAAGTAACCTTTAAATTATACCTTTAAAATAAATTGGCTTAATAAGTATTTGAAAAATCAACATTCGATCTGGTATATTTTTCCACAACAAGCATTCTCGTTTGTTGGAGGTATTAAATTTCTGTTGATGTGCAATTATAACATATCCAAAATACCTATTAAGCTTTCAAATTTCCATCAACAGGTACTCTTGGCCTGGGCGTTAATTTATAAACACAATTTTACCCCCCATACATTTTTTATTTGGAATAATCACATTTTTTTATATAAAAATAGATCTTTGTTTTTTAATCAGTGGTTTAATAATGGTTGCTTTTGGTAACTTAAGTCAGTTATTTAACAGCAGAGGTTTGTTAATGACTTATATAGAATTTATTTCAGAATATAACATACCAGTTAGTCTAAAAGGAATTCGCCATTGTTATGGGAGCAATAACATCAGGAATTTGTATGCTCTTCAAAAATAGCAATTACTCCCCACTTAAAAAAGCTTCTTTTCCTGAACCAATAGATACCACTATAGGTAAATTACGTTTTTCTACTAAAAAAGATAGAAATTATAAAATTAGATCTCTTTTTACTGAAGAAATTACTATTGTCCCCTGTCATTTCTTACTGGAATGGTTTATTAAAAATAATTTAATATCATAACATACAAGGTCCTGCAAGTGACGTCACTAGCGGAAGCGGAAGCGTCTGAGCGTGCAAGTGCTGAGAGTGCAAGTGCTGTCTGCAGCCAGACCCTATTGCAACCATAAACCTGCCAATTACCAACCTTCAATTTATCAACAACAAACCGCATTTTATTGTTTTTTTTGAAAGAATTAAAAAATTATCTAAATACCATTTCAATGTCAGAAAATAAGAAAGCAAGAAAAACGATTTCATTCTGCAATGACTTTAATTTGTATAAAGTAATTGATATTTAGATGTCTTACCCTCAAGTTCTTGTGTCTTTTTTATTTTCCTACTTTTTCTCTTGTAATCTTTAGTACTTGATTTCAGTTGACATGTATATTAATGTATATTCATAATACTTTGTGTATTGTATTGTGTACAATCATTATTTGAATGTCAACTCTGTGTTTTTTGTATTGCAATAAAAAAAATGTTTTTAAAAAAAGATACTTCTGTAAAAAAAAAAAAATTAATACCAAGTAACGTTAACACGATTAAAACATCAATAACCAAAAATAACCATGTAAACACCAAAACGCAAGTATTATTCTGATTGTATTACATTTAGAGTAAGTGGCGAATAGTAGATATATATATACTGTAGGCCTATATAACGCATTGGCAGTAAGTTATAAGGTTGCGCTGCTGAGGCGATGGAAATGGAACGCTTTTATATTTAAAATACAGTTAGCTAGGCAACATCACTCAATGTTTTCACCATTACAACTGTTTAATAGTTATATAAACAGTTCAATGAGTAAATACAATAATATTAGGTCACTTACATGTTTTGGCGAAACCACAGCGCATTTCAAAGCAACCATCCGGTTCATTGCTGCGTGTCAATGTTTCATTAACCCACGAATAAACAATAACTTCTGATGAATCAGCCGTTTGAATGAACAACTCAATGACTCACTCATTAAACTCTCACTACTGGCAACTAGTGGCGTTTTCATTTCGTTGAAAAATATAATTTCCACCATCATTTCTTGTTTGTATGTTGATCTTTTTTTAAGAATCTCACAATTTAATGCAGTTGTATTTTTCAGTGTAAATTATAAAATTTTATAACGTAGATAACAACAATCACATTATTATAATTTAATTTATAGATCAAACGTAAGATTTTGAAATGAAAGTTAATGAGATTAGTGGGAAAATGCCCATGGATAAAATATGAAAACCATGCCGATTTATAGCCTATGTCACTGCTGATAGAAAAGCGATGAGGATATTGCATTAGAATAAATCATGTTTGCAAAAACACACACATAATACATAGGCTATATATTTCCATTGTCCTCACTTGAAAGTCGCTTTGGATAAAAGTGTCTGCTAAATTACTAAATGTAAATTTAAATGTATATATATATATATATTAGAGGTGGGCATAGATTAATTTTTTTAATCTAGATTAATCTAGATTAATTTTGGAATTAATCTAGATTAATCTAGATTAAAATGGCTCATTTGAATTCTGCCGAAGGCATTCAGAATATGTGTGCTACCCAAATAATGACTAAAAGTAAGTAAGCCCAAAATGTCGTTTTTTGTTATTATATTGAACTGAAAGCCATCTTATTATGCACAGTGTTGCACAGATTAAATTTCATGTAAATCATCCATGCTAACACACACGTCTTCTATTTTTATTTTTTAGACATTTCACTCTCTATAGATATATTTTTCAAAGACGGAGTTTCTAAGTTTCTCGCTCAAGTTCACATGAGACCTAAAGCGCATCCTGTTTGCTTAAAAGCGCAACGTTTCGTTGTTATTCTGAGTGCACACAAATAAACGTAGAGTCTTTACAGATTCGAAAGATGTATTAGGCTAAGTTACTTTTATCTGTATGACCAAAAATGACGGAGATTTTAAGAGCAAGTGAACGCACCGGAGCCTGTCTTGCAGCAAACGCGCTTCCACACAAACACTTCAATAGCACACATTATATATATATAATATATAATATATATATATATTAGTGGTGGGCCGTTATCGGCGTTAACGTGCTGCGTTAACGTGAGACTCTTATCGGCGATAAAAAAAATATCGCCGTTAATCTATTCTCAAAGTTGGGTTGGGAGCTGGGTCTATACTACGCAAGCTATGATGACTTTCACCCTGATATTTTAGCGCGGATGTATACCTAGCCGAATTGCACTGTAGGGGGCGAGAACGAGTCTTCGAACTAGAGGCTCGCAGTCCGTGATGGACAGATTGTTAACGGCTGGTCTATGTGGTAATACAATCGGGCAGGACATCCAAACACTCACCTATCATTCATCAACCTCAAATATGGCTTTTCATCTGAAAGATGTATGTAGTAGCAACTTTACATGGCCGCTCAATATGATGTTAACCTAGAGAAATGTGCGCTATTGAAGTGTTTGTGTGGAAGCGCGTTTGCTGGAAGACCGGTGCGTTCACTTGCTCTTAAAATCTCCGTCATTTTTGGTCATACAGATAAAAGTAGCCTAATACATCTTTCGAATCTGTAAAGACTCTACGTTTATTTGTGTGCACTCAGAATAACAACGAAACGTTGCGCTTTTAAGCAAACAGGATGCGCTTTAGGTCTCATGTGAACTTGAGAATTCATTCCCGTGTCACCCTCTGCTTCGAACCTGTGTGTATGCCTAACGTTACTGTGAAATTACCACATCAGACGTGACGTGCTAACATGGATGCAGCTATGAAGCCGCCGGGTTTGCTTCAGGGAAAATTTATTTTTAAGAAGCTTCCCAATGGAAACTGTAAACATTTCATCACGACCTCTTGTGTATCCCTACAGTTCAAAATTCATGTTTAACTGAATAAACAGTTAGTAAACACAAGTACATCTTATTGAACATAGTTTATTTTCATCACCAATTATCATAGTAGAACAGCTTTCTCAAGCAGTTTGTGATGCATTTTGGAAACAGGAGATGAGCCCCTGGTCTAATGCGCCACCTGGCTTGAGAAACCCGTTCTCAAAGACTTACTTTTAGCCATTATTTGGGTAGCACACATATTCTGAATGCCTTCGGCAGAATTCAAATGAGCCATTTTAATCTAGATTAATCTAGATTAATTTCAAAATTAATCTAGATTAATCTAGATTAAAAAAATTAATCTATGCCCACCCCTAATATATATATATATATATAAGCTCCATACCATAGAGCCCCCACACACACACACACATAACAAATCCCAATTTAACCCCTGGTTGGGAGTATTTGCAGCACATGTACTGTCTTGTCAGATGATGAAAATGTTTTCTTAATTTGCTGGAGCTTTTTATATTTGCATGTGTTTTCTGAAGTTGCAGCTCTCTCGACCAGTGTAACATTCTAATGTCCTTTAGAAAAATAGTATCTGAAACATCAGTGAACGATATTTTGATATTTAATATGATATTATTAAGTTGAAGATACTGTAATCCATTAATGATGGGTGATAGTTGAATAGTGAACAACACAATTATGCTGAACTCAACACACTCAACACAAAGTAACTGAATGTCAGAAAATAACAGGTTTTTGTTCTCTCAGATTTCTAAAGCTACACAATAGAAAAGATTGGTAAAAGTGTCTGGAAAAAGTCAAACACCTTTTGAAAAGGTCAGAAAAGCAAAGCATTTTTTCTCTGTCAAAGAATGCAATTGTATATTTTAATACAGAATGTAACGAAACACTGTTAGATTGCAATTTAAACTTATATATAGTAAGATTGCTAAAACGATAAAAGCTTTAGAAGGATTTGAGGCAGTGTGTGTGGTTTGAGTTATACAGTTCCTGCCTGTTTTCCTGGATCCTCCTCCACATCATCATAGTCTGTTATTGGAAAACAAGAGCCAATTCATGTATCAATACATACATTACAATGCATTATAATAAACACTAGCTACACTAAAGAAAAACACACACTAAAATATACTAGCAGTAAATTTAAATGAGCTTTCATAAACACAGAAATTGATCATATAAAGTGATTATAAAGACTAAATGAAGGTGTTAATAACATACCAAACATGTCACTCATATATTCTCCGACATTCTTCACATCATCATACTCCTCCTGAACACCCTCTGATATAAATGTGGCTATTAATTACATGAACAAATAGACTATATCAGAGGTGATCAATCCTGCTCCTGGAGGGCCAGCATTAAAACCCCATAAACACACCTGAACCAGATAATCAAGGTCTTTATGGTTACTAGAAACTTCCAGACAGGTGTGTTTGGGACAAGATGGAGCTGAACTCTGCAGGATACTGGCGCTCCAAGAGCAGGTTTGGACACCACTGGACTACATACTTTATATCACACCATAATTTGAAGAGAAATAAAAAAACATGTTCCAATCTAGAAGGTTGTAAATAGAAACCCAAACCTGCTTTATCATTGGAGAACTGTCTTATAATGACGACATCATCATAGTTTTCCAGTACGTCATCTACAAAACAAAAACAATTTATAATAATAAATGCATGTATCAATTTAAATACATATATATTCAAATAGACATATTTATAGTGTTAAAACATGTAGAAACAATGATAAGAACTAAACCTGTAGCACAATGTCTCAGTCCAGCAGTGATTGCATCATCATAGTTCTCTGGTGTGATTGGTTGCTCTTCTAAACGAGTAAAAAACAAAGAAAGAAGAGACTTTAGTCAGGGCAACACCATTGTGATTTTATTAACAGGAATGAAAACGAGATTCTGAGGGATAGAATTCAACATTTTCAATGGATTGTACTGTTGTTTAACAACATGCTAATTGTTCAACAGACGAAACATCTTTATGAAAAACTTTCAGTAAACAAAACTTTTAGAAAATTATGTGATCTAGGACCTTTGTACAGCGCATGTCACTGTTAAGACTGTTAGTCTGTCCCTCACAACCTCATTTTCATTTGCAGAAAATATGCCATCTACCTTGACTAAGGTCTATAAACATAAACAGATTTACTGTTCACCTTCACCAAAGGGTAAAAGAAGTGAAACCCATCAGCTCAAGTTACTGACCTGTCGGGCCTTTAGTGGTGGAGAAATCATTCTGGTATTCGGCTGTGACTCTTTTTGCTTTAATAAAAATATAAAAATGTATGTATGAAAGAAAGAAAGAAAGAAAGAAAGAAAGAAAGAAAGAAAGAAACCATATCTAAATAATGTGCTGAATGGTGTACAACATTTTACAAGATAACTTTTTAAGTGAATTTTAATAAATTACTTATGATTTACACCGCATTCACAGGCATCTGTATGTAGCGGGTAACATTAATATACTTAAGTCCTCTAACCTGAAAGAAGCTCATCAGCATCTTCATACCCAGATTGCTGTTCTTCAGAAAGGACACTTCCTGTTATGGAGTAGAACAATCATACATTCACAATCATAAATCCGCCAAAACCCCCACTTCCTCTGGATTATTCAACACTTAACACTATATCATTTCAAATAACACAAAAGGTCCCACAAATCAATGTAATTTATTCCACTAATTCCTCTGAAATTGATCATCCTGCTGATCTCCACAAATCACACTATGACACTTACTCACCCCTCTGAGTGAAGAGACTGTGTCTGTGCTGAATCTCCTCATAAACGGCCTCAGTCGTCGTCTTGTGTCTCCTCTTAGAGAGAGCTGTGAGTGTAGACAGACAAACATGACTGATCACACACTGAATAAGACACAATATGACAGTCTCTGGATCTCTCCTACCTCTCTTCATCACTCTGTTCTGCTGAATCAGTAGAAGCAGTGGCACTAAGAGCAGTAAGAGCACAACTCCCAGTACAATCACAAGCACTGAGGGGACGGAGAGAGACGCTGCTGGAGGAGTTTGTGGAGGAGAGACTGATGTTGAGCGCACTGGAGGAGAAACTGGAGGAGAAACTGATGTTGTTGAGGCAAGAGTAGTGGACACTGACAAATCTGATAAATCTGTTGAAACACAAACACATTCAAAGCCATGAATGCTCTGAATGTACCAATATTACACACTTTAATATGGTCTAAAAATAAATATTAGATTTGTTGTGACCTTCACAGGTGAGTCCAGCGTGCTCTTTGTGGGAGCAGTCAGTGTGGTTTTTCAGGGAGAGAGGACAGTCCCACAGGTGAATCTCATTCCCTCTGCACTCGACTCTGTTCAGCCACACAACACCTTCACCAGCACCAAAGACTGAATTCCCATCAGCCCTCAGTGCTGCTCCACAACCCAGCTGCCTGCAGACCACCTGAGCATCGCTGATGTCCCACTGATCATCACAGACTGAGCCCCACACAGCGTCATGATACACCTCCAGCCTCCCAGAGCACCGGCCCTTACCTCCACTCAGTTTGAGGGGAACATGATCTGAAACACACACATCACAAAAAAGTAGATACATTAATTGCCAGCAGAGTACAGTGAGAACAGCAGCATCTGCACAGGAGTATGTGTGTGATCATTTGTATATACCAAGATGAAATCATGGTTTCTCATATTAGAACACCATTACCTAACTTCCCTGTCTAAAAAAACAGCATAAGCTGGTTTGATATGTTATGAAGTATGGCAGCTGGTTTAAGCTGGTCCTGAAATGGTTATGAGCTGTTTTTTTCAACAGGGGTTGCATTCAATATTCATAATTTTCTTAATTGTTTCCGTTAAATGAACATACCTGAACACTGTCTCTGATGGGGAGATGTGGAGCATGTCAGAGAGCTTCGAGGAGACTCATGGATCTCCTGTTCTGTAACAACAATTAAATATTATAAAATGTATTCCATACATCTTCTCAAAGCATTAAGGATAACTATTATATTGTTTACTGTTGTAAAAATCTGTTTTACCTGAGCAGATGACTTTGGCCACATCCTCTTCACCACAGTCATTCTGTCCCCAGGGTAAAGATGGACACTGCCATAAAGTGGAATCATGTGGTCGACATGTTACTTTATCCAGCCAGTTAGGAGCTGATTTCCTGTAAAAAAGCTACTTACAGATGCATTCAATAATAACATTTATCAATTCATGCATTCCCTGATAATTTAATCTTTGACCTTGGTGTTGCCAACACTTGGTGTTAAATAAAATCAATATAAATCTTTGGAACTAAAATATAAGGCATGTTGATCAACAGTGATGTAATAGGTAAAATTTTAGAACAGCTCACCTGAGCAGATGACTCCAGCATCTTTATCATGATTACAGACATATTCATACAATTGAACTGATCCACAGTTCTTCAGTGTAGTCTCTGATCCAGTACACATCACGCGATTTGTCCAGATTGGTCCTGATCCTGGTCCAAAATAAGCATCACCCACAGCATCTACAGGTTCTCCACAGTCCAGCTCTCTACACACCACTGCAGCATCAGCCATATCCCAACCAGCATCACACACTGTTCCCCACTGACCTCTATGAAGAACCTCCACTCTACCAGCACAGCGACTGAGACCACCAACCAACCTCACATTCACACTGTCTATTTATCGAATAAATAAAACAAGAGAAGTAATACTTATGAACAGAGCAATCAAGACAGTAAGAAGAATCTCATAAAGAGAGAGAAAAAATATTTAATACAAAGAGTCAGAAGATTTGCAGAGGTGGGTAGAGCACCCAAAAACTGTACTTAAGAAAAAGTAAAAAGTACTTATATAAATATTTACTCAAGTAAAAGTAAAAGTAATAGTCTGAATAGTTACTTGAGTAAGATTAAAAAGTATCGGATAAAAAACTACTTAAGTAGTTAGTTACTAGTTACTTTGGATCATATATTGTATATCTATAGTCTATTTTTATTTAAGTGACTTGGCATGACATACGGCCAAGTATGGTGACCCATACTCGGAAATCATGCTCTGCATTTACCCATCCAAGTGCACACACACAGCAGTGAACACACACACACTGTGAACACACACCCGGAGCAGTGGGCAGCCATTTATGCTGTGGCGCCTGGTGAGCTGTTGGGGGTTCGGTGCCTTGCTCAAGGGCACCTCAGTTGTGGTATTGAGGGTGAAGCGAGCACTGTACATTCACTCCCCCCACCTACAATTCCTGCCGGCCTGAGACTCCAACTCGCAAACTTTGGATTACGAGTCCGACTCCTAACCATTAGGCCACGACTTCCCGTATTTAGATATATCGATCAAATGTATGTAATGTGTGTGTGTGTGACACACACTGCTGTTTTTTATGTTTTTTATGTAATTTATTTCAGTGATGCAAATCAGAATATTCATCAGCCTTTACACCAGTCTTCAGTGTCACATAATCCTTCAGAAATCATTCCAATGTATTGATTTATTATCAATGCTGTTCTTTTTAGCTTTCTATTCATCAAAGAATCCTGAACAAAATGTCACAGGTCCCAAAAAATATTAAGCATCAAAACTGTTTCCAACACTGGTAATAAACCAATATATTAGAATGATTTCTGAAGGATCATATGACTCTGAAAACTGGAGTAACAGCTGATGAAAATTCTGATTTGCATCACTGAACTAAATTATATTTTAAAGTATATTAATTATGTATTACAAATGTTAGTTAGGCCTCTCTCTCTATGGCATTCAAGCTAGGCTACAGGCTAATCCACACAGGCCAACACTGCCGAGTCTCTTTCTCACGAACTCTCGTTCACTCGTCAATAAGATGGACGAAATACGACTAAGGATTACCTCTCACTGCATGGATAGCTGTGTAATGATAATAACAGAGACTTGGCTGGATAGTGCTATCTCGGACGCCGTCATCGATCTACAGGGCCGCACCGTTTACCGGGCGGATAGAACTGCTGACTCCGGTAAGAGTAAAGGTGGGGGAGTGTGCATTATGTCAGTAACGCCTGGTGTACATCTACGGACATAATTAAGACACATTTCTCTCCTGATATTGAATATCTGATTTTAAAATGCAGACCTTTTTATGTGCCAAGAGAGTTCACAGCTATTCTTATCACGGGTGTTTATATTCCACCACGGGCCAATGCTAAGATGGCTCTAGAGGAGCTGCATAACATCATTAACAGTCAAATGAATGCATACCCAGAAGGAGCTGTGATTATAGCAGGAGACTTCAATCGCACAGACTTAAAATCTGTAATGCCCAAATTACATACTAATGTACATTTTCCAACCAGAGACAAGAATATACTTGACCAAGTGTATACTAATATCCCAGGAGCTTATAAAGCTACCCTATCTCCACACCTTGGCTTATCTGATCATATTTCAATAGAAATGATCCCTTCCTATAGACCTCTTATTTGCAGAACACAACCAGCTGTTAAAACTGTCCAAGTCTGGAACGACGAGGCGATTTCACAGCTGCAGGACTGCTTTGAGAATACAGACTGGGAATTGTTTGCACAGAGCACTGACCTGGAGGAGTATAGTTAATCCGTTTTGGCCTATATAGCCTTCTGCACCGACACTGTGCTAACCACTAAGACCATTATGGTGTTCCCAAACCAAAAGCCATGGTTTAACAGGATCGTGCGTGCTTTACTCAGGGCGAGGAATGCCACCTACAGGACATGGGACAAGCTGGCCTACAGTAATGCCCAAAGAGAACTGAGGAAGGGCATTAAGGAAGCCAAGAACAGATACCTTCAGCGTATAGAGGGCCATTTTAAAAACAACAACCTCCGCAGCATGTGGAGAGGTATAAAAGCCATAACGGACTACAAGAGCAGCGCTGCACTGACATGCTATGATGTTACACTTCCTGACACCTTGAATCAGTTCTTTGCACGCTTTGATAATCATACCGGCAGAGTAGAAACTCAGATAGTACCACCACACAGGGAGGAGCCGGTACTGGTCTTGGAGTGCCATCAGGTGAGATCCACCCTGAAAAGAATTGACATCACCAAAGCATCAGGACCAGATATGGTGTCGGGTCGTATATTGAAGTCATGTGCTGACCAATTAGCAGGAGTTTTTACGAACATTTTTAACCTGTCATTGCAGCAGGCTGTAGTCCCCACATGTCTTAAAGCTACCACTATTGTCCCTGTACCCAAAAAGCAAAAAGTTATATATATATCAATGATTATCGTCCCATTGCCCTGACACCAATTATTATGAAGTTCTTTGAAAGGCTCGTCTTATTTCACATCAAAGCCAATATCCCCACTGATCTAGACAGCCATCAGTTTGCCTACTGTAGGAACAGATCAACGGAGGACGCAATCTCAATTGCACTTCATACAAGCCTGTCTCATCTGGAGCATCCTGACACATATGTTAGGATGTTATTTGTGGACTTTAGTTCTGAATTTAATACAGTAGTGCCTCATAAACTTGTGAATAAGCTCAGGAACCTGGGATTAACCACCGAACTCTGTTCATGGATTCTGGACTTTCTCACAAACAGACAACAGAATGTCAGGGTGGGTGATTATATTTCTTCTACTCTTACCCTAAATACAGGAGTACCCCAGGGTTGCGTCCTCAGTCCAGCCCTTTTCCAGCCCATCTACTCCTCTAATTCGATGGTGAAGTTTGCTGACGACACCACTGTAGTGGGTTTGATATCAGGAAACGACGAGACACACTATAATGAAGAGGTTCAACGTCTGGTCATGTGGTGGTCGGATAACGACTTGGTCCTGAATACCACTAAAACTAAGGAGGTCATTGTAGATTACAGGAGAACCAGGAAAATGACTCCTCCCCCCCTCCACATACATGGAGAGGAAGTTGAAAATGTTAACAACATCAAATTCCTTGGTCTGTATATCACAAATGACCTAACATGGACTGTTAACACTCATTACTTAGTGAAGAAGGCTCAGCAGAGACTTTTCTTCCTGAGAAAGCTCAAGAAAGCCAAAGTACCATCTCAGCTTTTAGTGAACTTTTACAGGAGTATAATAGAAAGCATTTTCTGCCATTGTATTACTGTGTGGTATACCAGCTGCACTATACAGAACTGAAGAGATCTTGCACGGATAGTTAAGAGTGCACAGAGAATTGTGGGAACCAAGCTCCCTGACCTGGATAACATCTATGCGAGCCGCCTTTATAGGAAGGCTAGCAACATTATCAAGGATTCAACTCATCCCGGCCACAGACTGTTTGAGCCCCTTCCATCGGGAAAGAGATACAGGGCAATTAGAACACGCACAAACAGACTGAGGAACAGTTTTTTTCCCAGAGCCGTAGCCTGTATTACACCTCCTTCTTTTACATGCACGGACACAGTTGTGGGAAATGGAAGACTGCAACGGAACTTAAGCTGTGTACCTACTTCAAGTGCACTGAACACTTTACTATTTAATGTTTGTCTTTTTGCACTGCATTGTTATGTACTTTAATGTTATTATGCTGTTGGTTCCAAGAGTTACCAAACAAATTTCATTATATTATAATGACAATAAAGTTTCTATCTATCTATCTATCTATCTATCCTGTATATACATCTATCTATATATATATATATATATATAGTCCCCTCCATAAGTATTGGAATAGTAAAGACAAAATTGCTCTGTTGGCTGTGTATATATATATAACCTCTGACACGGAGAAGAGTGAAAACTCCTCACATGACCTCTACCAAACATCTGAACATAATGAAACAAATGCACATTGATGGATCTTCTTCCGTCTGTTCTGCAAAATGTAAACAAATGTAGCCTATATTTCTGGAAGCATAAATATTGTGAAAATATCAATATTAATTGTGTCTAGGCAAAGGCATTCTTCCTGGAACAGGTCACGCACCGCTGCGCAGAGCTAACGCGCGTTTGGCAGTTGTTTGTTCATGTCATACTCTGTGACAGCTTATTTAATGTATAAATTATACATTGTATTTAATCTATAAGGTAGGCCTACATGTACAACAAACTGATAATATCATAATGGTATCATGTACTGTAATCGAATGTAGCCTATCTGTGGAACCATAGACAGCACATGCAGTGTTCATCTAATAAAGATCTTCATAGCTAGCAAACAATAGCCTTTGCAGATTTGCTTTCAATTGACTGTAGATCCAAAGACACGTCTTCAAGGCTCTTGATGTTCTTAAACTTTCTGTTACATCCTTGAGTGAGAACCGCTTAAGACGACTCAGCGCGTGCGGCAGGGAACTGAACAAATCATTCAAACTGATTCGTGAACCAATTCACTGGTTTGATCAAGCTTTTGAACAGAAGTGACTCAAAAGAATGAATCATTCGCGAATGACGGCGCGTTTGGAATAAATCGAAGCATTTTTTTACTTGTAATTGCAATAAGATAAAGTAACGAGAGGAGCATCTTTAGAATATATTTAACGATGTATTAATTACTCCAAAAACGTACTCAAGTAAATGTAACAAACTAAATGCAACTCGTTACTACCCACCTCTGAAGATTTGACATAAGATTCAATGAAGTATAAGAAATTTGCTCAAACCTGCACACACCAGTCCAACATCATTAGATGTGACGGTGATGTTGGACAGAGGTGAATCTGTGATTCATTTCCTCTGCACTGAATCTCTTGTATCCACATCTGAGCGTCTCCTTTGTCAAAAGCAGCTGCTCTAAGAACCTGTACAGGAGCCCCACAGTCCAGCTCTCTACACACAACCTCTGCATCCTGCCGGTCAAAGACAGCGTCACACACTGATATCCACGACTGATCGTGAAGTATCTCTAACCTCCCAGAGCAGCGTGAATCTCCAACCAGTCTGACACCTGAAAAAAACTGAGTATGAATGAACCTTTCAGAACAAAACATGCACTACTTTTTTTTTCTTTCTTTTAACAAAATAAAGTGTTGAGTTTACCTGAGCAGATGACTCCTGCACTCTTACTCTGACACACACCTTGAAAACTCCATATGACAGATCCACACTTTTTCAGTGTAGACTCAGATCCAACACACATTGCATTATTCATCCAGACTGGTCCTCCTGATCTGAGTCCAACCTGAGCATCACCCAGAGCATCTACAGGTTCTCCACAGCCCAGTTCTCTACACACCACTGCAGCATCAGCCATATCCCAGCCATCATCACACACTGTTCCCCACTGACCTCTATGAAGAACCTCCACTGTACCACTGCAGGGACTGTTTCCATTAACCAACTGCACATTTATTATTTCTGTGCACAGTAAGGGAAAACAGTTAGAAGAGATCTTTTAAAATTAAATAAATCTTTCCTGTTGAAACCATCAACACATACCTGCACACACCAGTCCAACATCATTGTCATGAGAACAGTTGTATTTGAGTGGCAGTGATGTTGGACAGAGGTGAATCTGAGACTCATTTCCTCTGCACTGGATCTCTTGTGTCCACATCAGAGTGTCTCCTTTGTCAAAAGCAGCTGCTCCCAGCACCTGTACAGGAGCCCCACAGTCCAGCTCTCTACACACAACCTCTGCATCCTGCTGGTCAAAGACAGCGTCACACACTGACATCCACGTCTGATCATGAAGTATCTCTAACCTCCCAGAGCAGCGAGAACCTCCAACCAGCCTGACTCCTGAAAGAACATAAATAATCATAGTTCTGTCAGGACCACTATTGTCAAAATGACACTTAGCATACAGTTTGGGTTGGCGGTATGGTTCTGTTCTGGGTAAAAACTCCCTGCCCATCCATGCAGTCTGTCGTGAATGAGCAGGGAGATCTGCAATACCCCGTTGGAGTAAACAGAACAGAACCAAATATAGCAGATATCATTAATGCTATTAATGTCATTTTAATGTAAAAGCCAGTGCTGTCAAAACTAGCACGTTAATGCATGCAATACATTTTTCCAGTTTAACGGCGTTAAAAATATTTAAAGCAGTTCACACAGGGATGGAGCCACCCCACTCACAACTCCTGCTTCTGTCGCTTTTTTCTTGAATTGCATTTATTTAGACGCAGAACATCTTTACGACAACATGAAACAGGAGACTGTTCAGGCGTGCACTCCAATTTAACCTCAGTAAAGTCAAATGAGCATGGAAAAGGTACAAGTGACGAGAGAGCTTCAGTAGAACAGTGAAGATGAGATGTTGTCAGGCCATATGCCAGTAAAATCTAATCTTCCTGTCCTCTCAACCATTATACTGTGCTCTGCAAATGCAGTGGCGCGTGCTGTATTATACTAAAGCACAGAGGAAACACTATGTCTATGAGCATCAATGTCATAGTTATGTCGTCAGTTAAGTCATGAAAGTCCGGTTTCACAGACATGGCTTAGACTAAGCCAGGATTAGGTCATTGTTCAATTAGGAAATTTAAGTAATTTTTATTAACATGCCTTAGAAAAAAAAATACAGGTGTGCATCTCGAGACAAAACAAAGGCACTGATATATTTTAAGATCAGTCAGTGCAAGTTTCTTTCAGTTAAAACAGCTCAGACTGGGAAACCGGGGGAAAGTTACCAAAAACGAAATTCAAGCTGCCTTTAACTGCGCAGGCAAGTATTTGATATATGAGTCAGATTTAAGAACATGTCTCTGAAATGCAGTGGTTTTCGATGTCCTGGAGCAGCCCAGCATTGTCTCCCTCAAACACACCCGATTCAACTCGTCAGCTCATTATTAGTAGAGACTTTAAGACCTGAAGTGGGTCAGAATAGGTACGATGCGTGTCAGATCCACGTCACGTTCAACAGCTCTTAAAGCAGCCAAAATAGAGTGGTGGAACTATGACGTCACTTTGTAGGCAAAAACCCGGAAACGATTTAGCATTTTAGCACTTCTGGTTCCATCGTCCCAGAGTCAATGGATTTTTTGAATGGGAGCTTGATTAAATCCCCTAAAATAAGGTCTGAAGTTCACACAAGCTCAAGATACGTTTGCGTTTTTTTCTACGACATAAAACACCCCATTTGTGATTTTCTTTTTTAACTGATAAGGTTAATTAAAAAGACAGTTGCAAACAAGTTGCTAAATGAAAGCAAAGTGACATACGGCCAAGTATTGTGATCCTTACTCGGAATTTTTGCTCTGCAATTAACCCATCCAAGATGAACCCCCCCAACACTGTGAACACACACCCGGAGCAGTGGGCAGCCATTTATGCTGCGGCACCCGGAGAGCTGTTGGGGGTTCGGTGCCTTGCTCAAGGGCACCTCAGTCGTGGTATTGAGGGTGAAGCGAGCACTGTACATTCACTCCCCCCACCTACAATTCCTGCCGGCCCGAGACTCGATCTCACAACTTTTCGATTACGAGGCCAACTCTCAAACCACTAGGCCACGACTTCCTCAGTTATTAAATAGGACTACAGGCGCTGTAGGAGACATTAAATGGCATCATGCTGAACAGTTTATGAATTTACAGTGTTTTCCAGTTGTAGTACAATTTATACAATTAACTTTAGAATAACCAATTCATAGGTTCTTGCATTTTATATTGTTGTTCAACAATTTTTTTTTTGTTTTTTGCCCCCGAAATGCAACACGCCTGGGGAGGGAAGATGCTCATTTTATTGCTTTCCTACAGATGCACCACATATTCCAGCTTAAGTCACATTGAAAGTGAAACTTTAATAATGCATAGTGCTTAAAGCCACGTTAAAATATTTTTTTACGGCCACATGAAGCTGTTAGAAAGCATATAGATTGAGGATTTTCTAGAAGCAAGGATAAAATTACATTTTGTGTAACCACCCTAAGAAAATGATAGCTGAAATGTGGTACTTTATTCACAAAAATAAGTGTAATGTTACAATATCCAAAAACTTGCTCAATAGATTAAAAGCACTAGTATATGGAGACACATTTCTTATGAATATATTCATATTAATCAAGGATTTATTGACTTTTAATGCACCTTATTTTGAAATGAACAGAAACGCGTGCTTTCATGTGTCCTTTAGTTATGATTATTTCATTTATTCAATATTATATTTATCACTACTGTCTCATTTGGCTCTAGTTTTGTATTTATTCCAGTTTATATGAAAAGGTTTATGTAGCGGGGATTAAAATTAATATACAGAGTAAATCCTTTTCACGGTTTATAGCCTAAGTTTAGCTTTTAAGTTCTGGTGCTTTTATTTAGGCTTCAAAATTCATTAGAGTTATATTATTTTGTGAAGATTATCTAGGACAAAACGTGTAAGCTTTCATGAACTATGGCTGAACACAGAGCTAATTTTGTGCAAAAATCCAAAAGCCTATGGAAAAATCCTATTTGCTTTTTGTCGAAGGAACCAGTATGATGCTCAAAGCTGATCGGCCCACTTTACAAAATACAAATTAAGCTCAGATGAGCTTTATTTGTCACATACACAATTATACAGAGTATAATGAGCAGTGAAATGTGTTCTCTGCATTTAACCCATCCAAGTGGAGCAGTGGGCAGCCGACTGTGCGGCGCCCGGGGAGCAGTTTGGGGTATCGGTGCCTTGCTCAAGGGTCTCACCTCAGTCATGGACACTTCCTGCCGGAGCCGGACCCACAACCTTGGGATACCTCGGGTTTCAAGTCCAACGCTCTATCCATTAGGCCACGACTGCCCCAGTTCTCTGCATCTAACCCATCCTAAGCGCATACGCACCCGGAGCAGTGGGCAGCCATGTTACGGCGCCCGGGGAGCAGTTAGGGGTTCAGTGACTTGCTCAAGGGCACTTCAGTCGTGGTATTGAATTCAATTTGTGCCAGCCCGAGACTCGAACCCGCAAACTTTAGGTTACAAGCCCGACTCTCTGACCATTAGGCCACGACTTTATAACCTTTTAACCTATTAGCTGATGATTATAGTGAACAACTCTGGAAAAACATTGGTTCATTTATTAATGAGAATATCCAGCAAGATGTATCCATTACTTTCAAAGGAATTGTGTTAGGACATTATGAGTCTGACTCTACTAAAAGCAATTCTTTTTTTATTATAAATTTAAAAAAATATATTTGTAAATTTTGCATTCACAAATGTAAATTTACCAACAACAAACCACTTTTTTTTTTAAGAATTAAGAAATTATCTAAATACCATTTCAATGTCAGAAAATAAGAAAGCAAGAAAAACTATTTCATTCATGCAATGACTTTAATTTGTATACTGTAATTGATATTTAAATATCTTACCCTCAAGTTCTTGTCTTTGTCTTTTTAATCTTTTCCTACTTTTTGTCTTGTAATCTTTAGTACTTGATTTCAGTTGACAATGTATATTCATGATAATTTGTGTATTGTGTAGAATCGTTATTTGAATGTCAACTCTGTGTTTTTGTATTGCATTAATAAAAACAATAGAAAATATACTATTAGCTGATGTGATGTCTGTTAATCAAAAAAAAGGATATCATTACCTTTTGTAGCTTTAAGGATTCGTGTTTATTTTAGAATTTGGTGTTTTATAACTTTATTCAATTTCTGTACTGAATACAGTTATTTCCTATTTGCTGAAAGTAGCTAAATATGACATTTATTATAATGGGTTAATGTAATGATTGCTTTAGGTTAACTTAAATTAGTGGTTATTTTTTAAGTGTTTTTTTATGATAGCTCTCAATTATACTGTGATGTTTAGACAATGGTTAAATATTAGAAAAACTAAACTATTTCCTAGAAACATATGGTATCAGTGATACTGGCCTTCAGTTATAATAAGATGCCATTAAAATATATACTGCCTTTATGTTGTTTCTACGTTAATTTGAAGATTTGAATTACTGCAATATAAAAGTATATTTAAAAACTTAGTTTGGATTACTCATGATTAATTTAAGAAAAAATGTGTGATTAATTAATTAGTTAATTTGTTTTTAATCGATTGACAGCTCTAGAAAAAACACCAGCAAATTAAGAAAACAGCTTCATCAGTTTGACAACACATGTACTACAAATACTCGTAATGTGGCAAAATACAGAAACACACTGCAAATACTCGTAACACAACCAAATACAGAAATGTGCTACAGATACACATCAGAAATGGTTAAGAGAACCGCAACAAATGACAAACATGGCTGGGACATGCGTATCAATGAGTACATTTACATATTTAGCAATTTGTATACATGGACAACAATAATCCGATTTTAACACGATTAATAATCACTTTAGAACATGTTATTTAAAAAAATGGGACATGTTTTTGACTAAAGTGGGACAATTAAGTTGAATCTCTGTGCATTTTTGCATGAGAAATCTGGTTTTGATAGTATCAATGGTATCTCACACATTAAATAAAGATGAATGAGAAAATAAATAAACTCTCCACTAAACATTACATATGCTCTAAAATTTTTTTTTTTTTTACCCAAATGCTGGGTTCAGCCTGTTGAGTCATTTTATTGGGTTATTTTTGATCATTTTTACTCAGGTGCTAGGTAGTTTTTCTGTAACTAAACTGCTGGGTAATTTGAATGCTGTTTGTTTTTTCATATACCCAACCAAGAATTCATTGTTGAAAAGGGTTTAAATTCACAAAAATGCTGGAAAACCAAAGCATTTGTGCGAGCTGAAGGATTTTTCTGAAGAACAACAGACAGTTTAACTGTTCAGGACAAACAAGGGACTCATAAACAACTATCACTAAACAAAAAACACAGCTGTGGATCATTCAGGTAACAACATAAAGAATGAGGATGTAAACTTTTAAACAGTCATTTTATAAATTCAGCTATTATTTTATCTAGTGGACTACATGTAAACATATTTTATGTGAAATATCTTATTCAGGCCAGTACTAAATAAACAATAACATGCATATTGTATTTTGGTCAAATAATTAATATTTTGCAGATTCTGAAAGGAGAATGTAAACTTTTTACCTCAACTGTCATTGTATTAAACATTACACACACACACACACACACACACACACACACATACACATACATATAGACAAACTAATAAAGACAGCAAACCCACTCCAGGCTTAAATTAACTAACCAAACATGGGTATGCACATTAAACCAGTAGTGTTAAAATTTGAAGTTTGCTTTGTAAAAATGTATCTATTTCTCAAGGCAAGACAGAAACTACATCTCAACCAGCATATACCATGAATATGCACATAACTGTTAATGCTGCACAAATGTGGCATAAATGTGTTTACACAGGAAGATGATATTAATGTTTTGAAGATTAAATTATGAAATATAAAAAAGAACGTATGAATTATTGTTCACTATACATTATCAATTACGCATTTAAAATTTGTGACAGAATTTTGCCTTCTGGGTACTGGAAGTTTTTTTACCATATGTTTCTTATCTTTGTGCACATTACGCACATCGGTCTAAAATGTTGTAAACTATGCCACTGAGTACTTTGAGTGTTCATACTTTAGATGCAATATGAACAGCAAAACTCGGGTGAAGCCCCAAGTGTGCAGATGTTACCTGAGCAGATGACTCCAGCATCGTTAGCATGATTACAGATACTTTGGTCCCATCCCCCTGATTCACAGTCCTTCAGTGCGGATTCCGAACCAACACACATGACAAAAACCATCCAGATTTGTCCTGTTCCTGGTCCAAAATGTGCATGACCCAGAGCATCTACAGGTTCTCCACAGTCCAGCTCTCTACACACCACTGCAGCATCAGCCAAATCCCACGCAACATCACACACTGTTCCCCACTGACCTCTATGAAGAACCTCCACTCTACCAGCACAGCGACTGGGACCACCAACCAACCTCACATTCACACGGTCTAATGATTTTCACAAATGAGAGAGAAAAAGAGAGGCATATTGTGAATTAATAAATAATAATATTGTCATCTGAAACGATACATTGTAATCAAACATTTTGAAACAAATAAATAAATAAAAATCCCACAATATTCTAACCAATACCAGAAAATAACATTTCTTTATCCCTCTCTCTGTTGTTGTTTTTTGTGTACTTACCAGCTGTGATGAGTATGACAACTGCAGAAAGTAAAATGAACATCGGGCATCTTCCCATCATCGTCAGCATGATTAACTCAACACACAGCACAAGCTTCTCCACACTGATGATACAGAAGTACAGGCATCCGCTCAGCCCCCTTAATGAGAGAGAAAGAGGCCCAACACCCTCCAATCACACTCGCTATTACCTTATTAGACACAACAGAGGAAATCATCAAACAGCTTCAGTGACAAATCAGAGGACGCTTTTCTGATTTTCTCCATATATATCAAAACTGTCAATGCTGATGAACTCCTCCTCCCCACATATCAAGGGGAGGCACACACACAGAGAGAGACACACACACACACACACACACAGACTCATGCACGTTTTTGATTTACAGGAGACAGGAAACGCTCCAGTTTATTTACAGCATCAAAGCCAAACACCTGCATAGATTACATAAAATCACTGATAACTAACTGCAAATGTCCAAAATTAGTGTAGACATATGTCAGCATGACATCATAAACTCAACTCTGTAAAATTTTTTAATTGCTTAAAATGACATTTGAGTAAATAAAGGCTTATCTTTGTATAAGGCTTAATAGACTATGAGGGAAATTTTGTGAAACCTTAACATCGAAGGTTGAGTCTGGTCAGTACCTGGATGGGAGACCTCCTAGAAAACTAGGTTGCTGTTGGAAGAGGTGTTAGTGAGACCAGCAGGGGGTGCTCACCCTGCAGTCTGTGTGGGTCCTAACGCCCCAGTATAGTGACGGGGGACACTATAGAGCTGAAGATCTTTGCCCGAACCCGACGGAACACGACGGGACCCGTCGGATTCGGGCTTAATTTATATAATTTTACACAGGCAGGGCTCGGGCTTGCGCGGTAAATGAGTGGTCATGTGATGCGTTTTGATTAGCAAGAGAAAGATGCGAAAATGGATGCTGAGGAGGTGAAACGGAGGCTGCCTCTGGCGGTTACGTTTTAGTTGCACCAGTAACTGAAGCAAAGTCTGAGGTGTGAAAAAATTTATAGAGTTTTAACTTATAGTTTTAGTTACTTTTTCTTATTTGTAAATCACTTTAGGTAGGCGTCTGCTAAATGACTGAAAGTAAAGTAAAGTTAAGTATTGTACATTGATACTTCCAGAATAGTGTAGCCACATTCTAAACTGTAACATTTGAACAAAGCAATAATAATTTAATCTCTGTGTATTTTTGCATGAGAAAAAAAAAAATCTGTTTTTTTTTAGTATCAGTGGTATCTCGCACATTAAATAAAGATGAATGAGAAAATTATTTAGTATGACATAGCCTAAATAAAATTTCAAATAAACCCTCCACTAAACATTTTACAGAAAATAAAAATAACTGTGTTTGGTTTACATGTCAGTCAGACTGTCTCTTCCCATCTACAGGTGCATCTCAAATTAGAATGTTGTGGAAAAGTTCATTTATTTCAGTAATTCAACTCAAATTGTGAAACTCATGAATTAAATAAATTCAATGCACACAGACTGAAGTAGTTTAAGTCTTTGGTTCTTTTAATTGTGCTGATTTTGGCTCACATTTAACAAAACCCCACCAAGGAGGGGAGAACCTTCACAAGGAGGGTAAGCCACAAACATTCATTGCCAGAGAAGCTGGCTGTTCACAGAGTGCTGTATCCAAGCATGTTAACAGAAAGTTGAGTGGAAGGAAAAAGTGTGGAAGAAAAAGATGCACAACCAACCGAGAGAACCGCAGCCTTATGAGGATTGTCAAGCAAAATCGATTCAAGAATTTGGGTGAACTTCACAGGGAATGGACTGAGGCTGGGGTCAAGGCATCAAGAGCCACCACACACAGACGTGTCAAGGAATTTGGCTACAGTTGTCGCCAGAGGTGTCTTACCTGGGCTAAGGAGAAGAACTGGACTGTTGCCCAGTAGTCCAAAGTCCTCTTTTCAGATGAGAGCAAGTTTTGTATTTCATTTGGAAACCAAGGTCCTAGAGTCTGGAAGAAGGGTGGAGAAGTTCATAGCCCAAGTTGCTTGAAGTCCAGTGTTAAGTTTCCACAGTCTGTGATGATTTGGGGTGCAATGTCATCTGCTGGTGTTGGTTCATTGTGTTTTTTTGAAAACCAATGTCACTGCACCCGTTTACCAAGAAATTCTGGAGCACTTCATGCTTCCTTCTGCTGACCAGCTTTTTAAAGATGCTGATTTCATTTTCCAGCATGGAAAATCTTCCCACACTGCCAAAAGCACCAAAGGTTGGTTAAATTACCATGGTGTTGGTGTGCTTGACTGGCCAGCAAACTTACCAGACCTGAACCCCGTAGAGAATCTATGGGGTATTGTCAAGAGGAAAATGAGAAACAAAAGACCAAAAAATGCAGATGAGCTGAAGGCCACTGTCAAAGAAACCTGGGCTTCCATACCACCGCTGAGGTGCCACAAACTGATCACCTCCATGCCATGCCGAATTGAGGCAGTAATTAAAACAAAAGAAGCCCCTACTAAGTATTGAGTACATATACAGTAAATTAACATACTTTCCAGAAGGCCAACAATTCACAAAAAAAAAAAAAATGATTGGTCTTATGAAGTATTCTAATTTGTTGAGATAGTGAATGGGTGGGGTTTTGTTAAATGTGAGCCAAAATCATCACAATTAAAATAACCAAAGACTTAAACTACTTCAGTCTGTGTGCATTGAACTTATTTAATACACAAGTTTCACAATGAATTTAATTACTGAAATAAATATACTTTTCCACGACATTCTAGTTTATTGAGATGAACCTGTACATGTTATGTTAGTGGTTCTTGTCCAGAATATTTTAAATTGTGACTTTTGCCATGTTTAGTCAAAGTTCAGTCTGCTTGAAACTAGATGCGGGTCACATATAATGAAATCTGACTTTTCCATGTTTTAAGTGCTCTAATCAGGTTTTGTTGATGCCTGCCGAATGTACTAACGTGAGTATTCCCCGAATTCGCCATTCAAAAATAAAACTAATAAATCATGAATCGGTTAGTCTTGACTGGCAATGCGATTTGCCTCGCACACGCTCCACGCCTCCGCCAAAAATATGCGAGACTGGAGATTGGAGTGGAAGCACCCTGGTGGAGTAGAGAGGCAAAACTGTCTTGGGGAGTGTTTCCCAAAAACAACTATGGTCGCAAGTTCTGTCGTTAACAATAGATTTCAATGGAAATAACGACCATAGTTAGCTAACTATGCTTTTGGGAAATGCACCCCTGTTCAGAACTTCAAGTGCAGGAAGTTACAGCTGTAAATAGATTATTGTTGCTTTGCATTTATTTACTTAGTTAGGCATTAAACTGCTAGCAAATGTTAGCAATAGCAGCCAATTACTGCAAAATTACCAAAAGGACATAATTACTATTTTGAATTTAGCAGAAAAATATTCACATCATTTTACAGGTTTAGAGGGAGCTAAGGCACAGGCAGACAACAACACAACCCCTTCCAATTAAACTTGGTTTTACTAAAAATTAAACCAAAAACCATGGTAACCACAAATTAACAATGGTTTTGCTTCACTATATAGTTTCACTGTGGTAGGCTATAATACAACTGTCAGACTTTGTTTCCCTGTGTCTGGTGTTTCCATGCCCATATTTGGTTTTCCTGTCCTAGTTTTGTTAATTAGTTAATTAGTCCCCATCTGTGTTTGCTTATTCCTCACCTGTTCCAGTTTTCCTCATGTGATTCCTCAATGTTCTTAAGCCTTAGTTTTTCCCGTGTCTGGTGTCCGATATTGTTTGTCTTCCGCCTTACTCCGTGTTCCCCGAGTTGGTCAGTAAATAAAAGTTATTGATTGGACTCCTTGCTCCCAGCGGAGCGTGACAACAACTCTAGTTACTTTACTTTTACATAGGCCTAATAACACCATGGTTAGTTTTACTCAAGACAAAACATGACAAATGATAATGCAAAAACATGTTGAGTATTAAGATTTTTCTGTAAAGATATATATTCAAGATGCAGCTATTATTGAACAAATTTTGACATTTAGGCAAGATAAAACAATAACACATGGTCCTAATGGACTACTTAAATCTTTCAAAAATAAATGTATATATGTGCAATATTTTTGCAATATTTTGCAACAAGGAGACGTGTTGATGGAAAAAGTGATGGGTTCAAGAAAATTGGTTAAAAATTAATTCACATGAGAGACAGAGAGATGTCAGGGAAAGAGACTAAAAAGCAAACCTTTAATTATGTTCCACAGCCCCAGCCTAGGGATTTAAACTTATTTATGTGATGAGTGATGATGGCCATCAGGGGCGGACTTAGCCATTAGGCAAAGGTAGGCGACTGCCTTGGGCCTCCAAAAGCCAAGGGCCTCCTAAAATGCTTTTCATATACAAGATGCGCCTCTCTCTCTGCGTCTGTTCTGTTCCGCGAGCGGCTGAAAGGAGCTGCACTTTCCGCTTTCAGTTAAAACACAGATATGTTGCTTCTCTAATTTTACATGCAAGTATAGCCGAAATCCCAGCACAGCTATTGTCTTAATCTTATGTGTAGCCTATTTGAATTTATCAGACGACGGCTCGATTATAAATCAGGATTTTTGTGCAGATTAACTATACATTTTTCCTGTTCAGAAGAAGAGCTGCCCTGTCCTGCGAAAATGTAAACAGGTTTGTGTCAGTAAATTTCTCAGTGCAAAGAAAGAGAAGTAATGGGAACCTGGTATTTCTTTTTTTTCATTTCCACTAGACATGAACAAATTCTTTGAAAAACATCTATGATCTTTGAAACATGTCTACTCTTCATGCTCTGTTGACTATGGTTTCATTAAAAATAAAACATATATTGCATAAAGCATCCATATTTGTCCATGCCCATGTTGATTAGAGTATAACAAACATGAAAAGTATTGATTTAAGGTACATTTCGAATAGATACAAATGTGTGATTAAGGTGTGATTATTCACGAGTTAACTCATGACAATCATGCGATTTAATCAGGATGAAATATTTTAATCGATTGACATCCCTAAGTTAAAATGACTAGTAGAAAATTAAATGTAGGCTTACGCTGGTAACTCATCAGTGGACTTACCTTGTCAATTTAGGCTATATTCTTTCACACTTTTCTCATTCTCACTAATTCAAGTTTTTATTTGAATGAACCTCTGAAGGGAACCGATTGTCTTCAGAAAAGTTTTGATGGCATTTCCATTTTACCTGATAAAGAATCATTTATGAGCTGAGCGCTGCTTTGTTTACAGCCGTTACCGAGGAAACCGCTATATTTATGACGTTCCAAAAGCACCTCCTACTGGCAGAGAATGAATGTGCATTTTCAATAATCTAGTCTGCTGTTTTTGTTCAGACCAATGCGAAAATCCACCCACATAAACCCGTTTTAAATAATATCATAATTTATACTTCTGACTCATCCCTTGTCTTTAAAAAAAGTGTTTAAAGGTTCAATTGTGAGGTTTATCATTTTAGAATTTATTTAGTTTTTTGTTAAAACTTGTATATCAATGGTAAATCAAATGCTATTTCGTGGTCTACAACATAAAATAATAAGTGTCTTCTAAATGAATAAATGTAAATGAAAGAATCCCATTATAACATGTACATGAAAAATGTAGAAACATTGGACACAACTGGGGCACCATTGTGCAGCAGCAAGCATCACGACAAAAAGGAACCTCAAGGTTGGTAAATATGTGCAAATGTACAGGGCCCCATTCCTATATTTGCCTGGGGCCCCCAATTCACTAAATCCGCCCCTGATGGCCATACAAAAAATATTGTTGTCCGTGGCCTTTTGAGGTCCGACGCTAAAGTACCCTTGCGGTCTGGTCTGTGCTATATGAACGATTTCGTGGATGATAAAAATCAGTACTGTCGCTCTGCATCATATAAAAACAAAGAGGCAACCCAGCTGAAAAAAACAATAGAGCAATCACAGAAAATTCTAACGCCATCACAAATGAATCACAAATGCCATTACAAACCATCAACTTTTAACCATTAAAACCATTTAAAATGGTTTTCTGTAGTGTGTTTTGGGACATAATCCATTAGGATTTTTTGGTTTTAACAAGCCACCAATAGAAGGTGACCAATTACCAGTAGAGACCCACAGGGTCCATTACAGTTTCCCGTAAAAACAAAACAAGTCCCATTATAACCAGTAAAACCATTACAAATTCTGTGATGGTGTCTATTGTTTTTTCACATCACATGTTATAAATGCCTGTAAAGGGAGCCAAAGGCCTGGTAATTGCTGCTGTCACCTTTACAGGACGATCATATCCTTGTTTAATAGGCTATTGACCAAACATTTCATTCAAATATCCACTGAATCTTAATTTTTTGGCCACATTTTTGCTATAGATGACACAGCCTCTATCATTTCTTCAACAAAAAAACAAGTGGACATCACAGCCCTTACAAAAATTAACCATGGTTTTCAGAGTAAAACTGCTTTATTTTCTTTTGTGTGATTTCTGAATGCTTGAGACTATAAAATTAATCAAACAACTGTATTACTGCCATAGGTAACTGTCTAGAGCTACAATTGTAATTTGTAAATAATACAATTTAATTACAATTTATTTACTTTTATTTTATTAAAGTTCTATTTTGGTAGGTGTATTTTTTTATTTCCATATTATTTGAGGGAGGGGGCACAACAATAAAATCCTGCTTAGGCAGGGCTCTAGAGTGCGACCAATTTGGTCGCACGTGCGCCCTAATTTCTCTCGGGTGCGACTAACAAAAATCCTAGGGCGCACTGGTGCGTCCAGCCATTCGAGAAAAGAAAAAAAAAGTATCCGCGACTCAGAAACTCTGTGGTTCAACAAAAGACACCCCCGTTAGGCTTATATCGTGGTCTAAACCAATCAGAGATAGTGAAGGGCGGACACCCCTCTGATTGGCCGTGGTCCAGATATCCCTGTATGTGTGTGTGCATGTTGACAAATGCGTCACGTGTGCTGCTGCAGTCAGACAGAGAGAAAGAGGTGAGTAGTAGAAATGCGTGCAGTGTTGCCAACTTAGCGACATTTAGCGCCTTTGTAGACCCCCATAGCAACTTTTTGTTTTCCAAAAAAAGCAACTAGTGACAAATTGAGTCTCTCAGAGTGTCTCTGTGATCGCAGCAACGGCGCGAGATCAGCGCGCTTTCTCTGCATCTGCTCTGTTCAGTAAGCGTCTGAGAGGAGCCCGTTCAGTTAAAACAGATATTATTGCTTCTCTAAATGTACATGCAAATATAGAAGAAATCACAGCACTGAAATTGTCTTGTCTTATATTGTGTATTATTTGATTTCATCAGACAACGGCTCAATACAATTATAAATTAGTATTTTTGTGCAGAGCTTCTTGGAAGGGAGAGCTGGTTATGAATTCTTAAAGGGACGTGTTTCAGTCATTATTTCATATTTATCCTGTTGACTGACAACATAAACAGTTAAATATATAAAGTAAAACAGTTTTATTGAGAATTTGGCTGCATTAAAATACAGTATGAGCACAGAGAGACGATTAGACAGAACAGAACAGTTATTTTTTTCTTTACTTTACTTTGTCATTTAGCAGACGCTTTTATCCAAAGCGGCTTACAAATAAGAAGTAACTCAAATTAAAAGTTAAAACTATACATAATATATACACACATTTAAGAAGATAAAGACCTGAAATAAACATGACAAATGCATACAACATTTCAAAACTAAACATTTAAATGAAAATAAAGCTAAAAAAAATCTAAATATTAAATCAAGAAAAGGTATGAGTATAAAAATGCTTCTAACATAACACTAAAGGCCTAAGTATACTCCTTTTTTGCATAGTAAGAATTGGTTATAAAAACTGTAAATACTTATTTTTTTCATTATGTTTAGTGCAATTATTTGGTAGTCTGGGGTGGGATGGGGCGCAGGATTGTGTTATGGGTTTAAGGGGGGGGTTTGAGAAGCACTGCACTAGAGCATCCCTTCGTTCAGACACAGTGGAAGATCTGATAAGACTCAGTGTAGAAGGGCCAAGTCTGGAAGATGTTGATGCTAGAGAGAGTGTGGCCAGCTGGTTTAGCCGAGGCCAAAGATCAAGAAAGCTAAACTACAGGAGTTGGCCATTCGAGGGACATGTAACTGCAATGGAGGATAGTCCATAATACATTGAGCCATGAGATGTTCAGTTTGACGCCCTTAAAACACTTAATTTAGATTTTATTTAACTTGAGATGTTTTAAGTTTAAATCTCTGCTCAGTGAAGCACTTTAAGCACCAACACTTTTTCAGTAAGTTACCTTTCTTGTAGAATTGTGCTTCAAATAAAGAACTTTATGTTGACCAGATTGTTAGTTAGTCGTTTACTAGTCAATATTGCCTATATAAAAATTTGGGTGCACCTAACTTTTGTGCCAGTGCACCTAAGAAAAAAAGTTAGGCGCACCAGTGCACCCAGTGCAAAAAGTTAGTCTAGAGCCCTGTGCTTAGGCACCCATTTAGCCAGCAGCGAATCTTGCCAGCAGATCGTGGAGACAAAAAATGTCTCCACGATCGGCTTTTGAAGAAATATCGTTGTATCGTGCTACAGCGCACAATCAGCTGCAGTTCTGCTTCCGCCGTATCAATATACTGTACAGCGCCACATACATTCACACTAGTAAGAAGATATTTTGAAGAATGCGGGTAACCAAACAGTTGCTGGTCCACTTTGTCAGTATAGGGAACACTGTGGACCAGCAACTGTCTGGTTTTCCACCTTCTTCAAAATAGCGTTTATGTTTAGCAGAAGAAGGAAACTCAGGTATAAAACAACTTTTGAGTAAATGAAGGTATAAAAATAAAACAAGCCTATTTTAATTATTGGATGAATTATTCCTTTAATGTTAATAAAACACCAAACACAAAAAGATAAATCACTCACTACTCTTGACTGAAAAACTTTAATACAGTTGCTTAAACAGGAATCAATCTATATAGTGTTTTATTTTTAGATATTTGTTCATTCAGTTTCTTGAATTATCCTGCTAAATACACCTATTGTAGCCTACCTGAAAATAAAACACGGTTTATTTTATTTGTATATTATGTGTCATTGTAATGTGTATCTTTGTTCTAATTTTTTAATAACAAATGTAAAATAATGACGTAGATTTTTATCTTCACCTACTTTGGCCTAAATAATACTACTACTACTAATAATAATGCATTACATTTATATAGTGCTTTTCTAGTCACTCAAAGCGCTTTACATGAAAGGGGGTATCTCCTCATCCACCACCACTGTGCAGCATCCACCTCGATGATGCGACGGCATCCATACTGCGTCAGAACGCCCACCACACACCAGCTTACTGGTGGAGAGGAGACAGAGTAATGAAGCCAATCAGTGTATGGGGATAATTAGGAGGCCATGATGGTCAGAGACCAAAGGGGCGAATTTGGCCAGGATGCCGGGGTTACACCCCTAATCTTTTTCTAAGGACATCCTGGGATTTTTTTTAATGACTACAGAGAGTCAGGACCTCTCTTTAACGTCTCATCCGAAAGACAGTACTTTTTTACAGTATAGCGTCCCCGTCACTATACTGGGGCGCGTTAGGACCCACACAGACTGCGGGGTGAGCACCCCTGCTGACCTCACTAACACTTCTTCCAAAAGCAACCTAGTTTTCCCAGGAGGTCTCCCATCAGGTACTGACCAGACTCAACCCTGCCTAGCTTCGGTGGGCAACCGGTCTTGGGCTGCAGGGTGATATGGCTGCTATAAATATCTGCCATAGTTTTTTATATTTTGTTACCTTGAAAGGCTTTGTCTTTATAATAGGGAATTAGTTTGGCTATAATGCTCAAACAACTTGCAAAATAGAAAAACCAACATGACAAAGAATTGTGATAAAAACATGAATCGTGATACCCCTAGCCGAGGGGGAACAACAGCCCAACCCCGAAATAATTATCATATAGAAGTTATAAAAAACACACATAATCACATGTAAATCAATTTGAAATAAAATTCATATATACAATATAGAATATTTTATATTAAAAAATGTAGTTGTCCCCGAGAATACTTACTAGCTGTGATGAGTGTAACCACTAAATACAATAAAATAAATGTCAGACAGCTTTCTATCCCTCTTTGTTTTCCCAAAAGATGAATTAAACTTTACCAAAGTTTCTCGTCTGCTCCTCAAACACACTGAAGAAACTGGCTCCTGTCAGCACCCTAAAGAGAGAGAGAGAGAGACTCACAGCTGCCAATGACACTCACTGTTACCTTATTAGACACAACAGAGGAAATCATCAAACACAATCAGAGACAAATCAGACAGCAGCATTTTCGATTTTCTCCATATATATATATATATATATATATATATATATATATAATATCAAATATATACAGTATATATATATTAGGGGTGGGCATAGATTAATTTTTTTAATCTAGATTAATCTAGATTAATTTTGGAATTAATCTAGATTAAAATGGCTCATTTGAATTCTGCCGAAGGCATTCAGAATATGTGTGCTACCCAAATAATGGCTAAAAGTAAGTCTTTGAGAACGGGTTTCTCAAGCCAGGTGGCGCATTAGACCAGGAGCTCATCTCCTGTTTCCAAAATGCATCACAAACTGCTTGAGAAAGCTGTTCTACTATGATAATTGGTGATGAAAATAAACTATGTTCAATAAGATGAACTTGTGTTTACTAACTGTTTATTCAGTTAAACATGAATTTTGAACTGTAGGCCTACATAAGAGGTCGTGATGAACTGTTTACAGTTTCCATTGGGAAGCTTCTTAAAAATACATTTTCCCTGAAGCAAACCCGGCGGCTTCATAGCTGCATCCATGTTAGCACGTCACGTCTGATGTGGTAATTTCACAGTAACGTTAGGCATACACACAGGTTCGAAGCAGAGGGTGACACGGGAATGAATTCTCAAGTTCACATGAGACCTAAAGCGCATCCTGTTTGCTTAAAAGCGCAACGTTTCGTTGTTATTCTGAGTGCACACAAATAAACGTAGAGTCTTTACAGATTCGAAAGATGTATTAGGCTACTTTTATCTGTATGACCAAAAATTACGGAGATTTTAAGAGCAAGTGAGCGCACCGGAGCCTGTCCTGCGCAAACGCGCTTCCACACAAACACTTCAATAGCGCACATTTCTCTAGGTTAACATCATATTAAGCGGCCATGTAAAGTTGCTACTACATACATCTTTCAGATGAAAAGCCATATTTGAGGTTGATGAATGATAGGTGAGCGTTTGGATGTCCTGTCCGATTGTATTACCACATAGACCAGCCGTTGACAATCTGTCCATCACGGACTGCGAGCCTCTAGTTCGAAGACTCGTTCTCGCCCCCTACAGTGCAATTCGGCTAGGTATACATCCGCGCTAAAATATCAGGGTGAAAGTCATCATAGCTTGCGTAGTATAGACCCAGCTCCCAACCCAACTTTGAGAATAGATTAACGGCGATATTTTTTTTATCGCCGATAAGAGTCTCACGTTAACGCAGCACGTTAACGCCGATAACGGCCCACCACTAATATATATATATATATATATCATATCAAAGACATCTGTATATGTGTTTAACACTACAATGTGTAATTCATCCAGCAGATGGCAGCAAAACACTTATTTTCGTAAAGATGAGCAGATAAGAGTATTGTCCTTGTGTCACCACATGAGGGAGCTTCTCATATTTTCTGGACTGAAAATTTTCATTTATTTGTTCACATCTACATTAGTTACAAATATAGAGCTCATTTTACAGCACTTTAGTTTTACTTTTTGTGTGCTGCTATAATATATTATTTCAATCAGAGAGACAGAATGATGTAAATACACTGTAGAAGTGTGAGTGATATGTATTGAATTTTTAATAATCATATCTAAAGTAGATGATCTCCTGTTCTCCGGAGGATGAGAGTTGCACCTCAGCTGAGCAGGGCAGAGGGGCAGTGGTTCTAGGCACCGGGTCACCGCCCTGTGCTCAGCCCTGGGGGTGGGTTTACCATTTCGGGAACATAAGCAACATCAAGACCCCAGACCCCTCAGTAGAAATTGTACAGGGGGCTCCACACAACTGCATTGTTTCCTATTCTTATCTGATGGCAGTGGCACTCGGTATGGTCTTCTGCTGCTGCCCATCTACTTCAAGGTCCAATGTGTTGTGTGTTCAAAGATACTCTTCTGTTTACCTCGGTTGTAATGATTGTTTATTTGAATGGCTCTTGCCTTTGTCAGCTCTGACCTGTCCATTCTCCTTTGACTTCTGGCATCAACAAGGCATTTTCACCCACAGAACTGCCACTCACTGGATATTTTCTCTTTTTCTTACCATTCTCTGTAAACCCTAGAGATAGTTGTACAGGAAAATCCCAGTAGATCAGGAGTTAGTGGAATACTCAGACCAGCCCTGGTGATCGGTTTGAACTTTAGCAGATTGTCTTGTCCATGTGTGCATGCCTAAATGCATTAAGGCTTGATTGGCTGATTAGATATTTGCATTAACGAGCAGTTGAAGTGGCCAGTGAGTGTATATATTAACACAGAGGTAACTAAATGGGAACTCTGTTTAGTGGATCCTTACCTACAATCAACCAAAATAAAACCTGAAATTACATACTATTATTTGTAAGCAATAAAGAAGCTTTTATTAAATTGTGTATTTATTTTATGAATAAAAGTTAAACTTTTTTTTAGTTTAGTTTTTTTTTTTTGTCTTTTTTTTCAGGACTGCATGTAAGGACAATTTCCAACAAAAGGATTTTAAAAATACCCAAAAGTATGAGATTGCTGTGACGTCACACAACAGGTAATTACTCTTGTCTTACAGTATATTGACGGATGTGACATGAGCTGCACTGGGGTTCTAATGATC
Organism: Schizopygopsis pylzovi; assembly: GCA_027422435.1. Classification (NCBI taxonomy): domain Eukaryota; kingdom Metazoa; phylum Chordata; class Actinopteri; order Cypriniformes; family Cyprinidae; genus Schizopygopsis; species Schizopygopsis pylzovi. Next base: position 3,997 of record JAPDDL010000225.1, on the reverse strand, counting down.
TGTTACTAAGCATTATTAATTCATAATTTATTTTGACATTTATTATAAAGTGATTAATATGGTTTATGGAGAAGAAATATGCATTTTAAATGTGTTACATGTTGTTGAATTACATATTTAATGCAACACTTCTAAAGCCTGATAAATGATGCATATAAAAATAAAACGCCCAGTAGATAAGCGATATGCATATTTAATTATTGGTTAAAAACACATCTGATCACATAAGATAATATTTGATACAGACTTTGGTGTTTCTTTTGTAGAAGTTAGGCTACTTAATTCATCCAAAATAAATGCAAAGATCAGCATTAATCAACTCTCAAAGCTCAGTACTTTCTGTGCTGTTGCATGTTGAGGGCTGTTTAATCGCTGATGGTCATTAAGCTTATATTTAGGATGTCTTTGATTGTCACCACGGTTGTGCTTTGTTGTGTAATGTCTTACTGAATTACAACATTTTGTCTGAAATGCTTTTATTGATATTATCAAGGCCAAAAAACAATACAAAACATCTCACCACAGAGACAAACTCAAATGAAAAATGTTAATACAAAAATGTCAAACCTGAGATCTGACATCAATAACATATCACTCAAACTTTGTTCAGATTTGTTGAAGCGCTTCTTTGTTTGACTCCTCCTCCACATCATCATAATCTGTTATTAAAAACTAAATATTAAACCATGCCAAATATTATTATTAGAAGAATATTTTAAAAGTCTAAAACATGGAAAACTATTTAAAATATTAAAATATAAATAAAGATGTTAATATAATGAGAACAAAAGGGTTATAATACAGTAACTTACCCAGCAGATTTCTCACATCATCATACGCCTCCTGAACTCTCTCTGATCACGAATGACAAACAAAATTCATATTTATAAAAAAATGTATCTCATTTTAAGGATCCTTTTTCCCTTGATTACACAAGACACATGTCTGAAACTCATGTAAATATCCAAAATGAGATTAGAAAAGAAGAACGAAAGAAAGAAAAAGAAAATGTGGTTCTGTGCATCTCACCTGTTACACCTTGAGATCTCAGTCTATTCATGATGACATCATCATAATTCTCTGGTGGGTTCACTACACATAAAATAATATCAAAATTGAATAAGCCAAATAACTGTAATTTAATGTAATGTCTTTTGTAATGATCTTGATTTTATAGGAATATAAAAAAAAAAAAAAAAAAAAGTAAAACACCTTTTTCTGATGTCAGAGTTCAGTCCGCTCGTCATGACATCATCATAGCTCTCAGGTGTCTCTTCTACAAATTCACACATTCAGAACTAATTTGTCTGAAAATATCTGTCTTAAATTTACTGTAATATTTAAATTAATCTTTAAATGTATGTTAAACGCTGTTGTAGAATAAGAAAGAGACACCTTTCAGTCCATCAGTGATGACATCATCATAGTATCCCGGACTGATTTCCTTCAGCATCTCTTCTGCATCAACACACAATATGTTTGGACACAAAAGACAAAATATGTTCTTGCTGCAAGTCATGAGACTGAAAATGTATTGAACATTTAGTATTTAATCATGTGATCCCTGACCTTTTAGGCCACTGCCATTCGTGACATCATCATAATATACAGTCTTGAACTCTTTTGCTAAAAAAGGAGAGCAGACTGTTAATATTTAAGTAAACAGCAATATTCAAATAGTACCGAGTCATTAATTAAAAATTTGATGGAATTACTAATAACATTTATTAATTTAGGTGAATTCAAAACAAATATTTTTTTATTGGATTGTGGAATGAATATGCCTTCAGCTCTCTAACCTGAGCGAAGCTCATCAACATTTTCATACCCAGAATGCAGTTCTTCAGAGATGAGACTCCCTGTTAAAAGGAGAACAGAACAGACAGAAACATGTTCATCATTAAAAACAGACTGAATCCTCTTTTCCTTTGCATCATAAAGCATCGTGTTAATGACAACACAACAAATTGCTCTGTTTAGGTCTATTAGCAAACACACACTTATGACCCTCTAAAAATACACACAGGAACAGATGCTGACTGACTGACACGCACGCACGCACGCACGCACGCAAGCACGCACGCACGCACGCACGCACGCACGCACACACACACACACACAAACATGCACTTGCAGCTCTGTGGTTTTCTGTCAGGAATTCTGTGGTTTGAAGCAGGAGGTTTAACAGGACTAATAATAGATGAACATCAGCTGTCTGACAGACTCTTATTAATGGTGTTAAATGAGATTGATGGCTCATGTCTCACCCCTCTGAGTGAAGTGATTGTGTCTGAGCTGAATCTCCTCATAAACGGCCTCAGTCGTTGTCCCGTGTCTCCTCTTAGAGAGATCTGTGAGTGTAAACAGACAAATCTGCTGTCAGTTCACAACACATGACTGATCACACACTGAATAAGACACAATATGACAGTCTCTGGATCTCTCCTACCTCTCCTCATCACTCTGTTCTGCTGAATCAGTATAAGCAGTGGCACTAAGAGCAGTAAGAGCACAACTCCCAGTACAATCACAAGCACTGGGGAGACAGAGAGAGATGCTGCTGGAGGAGTTTGTGGAGGAGAGACTGATGTTGAGCGCATTGAAGGAGAAACTGATGTTGTTGTGGCAGGAGTAGTGGACACTGATAGATCTGGCAAATCTGTCAAAACAGAAACAAACACATTCAAATTCATAACTGTCTTGAATACATAAAAAGATCATAAAACTAATAATACTCCTCAGTGTTTTGCAGTGACCTGCACAGGTGAGTCCAGCGTGCTCTTTGTGGGAGCAGTCAGTGTGGTTTTTCAGGGAGAGAGGACAGTCCCACAGGTGAATCTCATTCCCTCTGCACTCGACTCTGTTCAGCCACACAACACCTTCACCAGCGCCAAAGACTGAATTCCTATCAGCCCTCAGTGCTGCTCCACAACCCAGCTGCCTGCAGACCACCTGAGCATCGCTGATGCACACGACTCCTCATGTGTTCCCCAGCCTGGAGAAGAGCAGCTCCACAGGGACGTCTCATTCCCCTCACACTCCACCTCATCCAGCCATATGCGTCCAGAACCAGGACCAAACCAGGCTGGTACCTGCAGGTTACTGAGGGCCACTCCACACTGCAGCTGTCTGCACACCACATGGGCATCTTTAATATCCCAGGAGTCATCACACACTGTCCCCCATGAGCCGCTGTGAAAAACCTCCAGCCTCCCTGCACAGTCTCCCCCAGAACCCACCAGCCTGATGGACCCTCAACCTGATATTCAGAGAAAGATAAACACATTATTTATCACTAACAACTGAAAAATCTGTCCAGATGTTGTTGTTCTCACCAAGGCAGGTGATAGACAGCTGTTGTGTGGAGCTGCAGTTGAGAGTTTGTGGAGAGCTGCAGTTCCCCAGATGAGCTTCACTCCCAGAGCACTGGAAGCCCGTCACACACTCATGACTGTGTTCAGGACCGGATGAAGAGCTGGAGAAGTTCAGCACAGAGCCACAACCCAGCTGTCTGCAGACCACAGAGGATTCAGTGAGACTCCAGGAGTCCAGCAGAACTCTCCTCCAGACCTGATGGATGAAAACTTCCAGCCCCCCCTCACACTGTCTCTCTCCAGACAACCGCACCAGACCATCATGAAGAGCCAGAGATGAATCTGAGGAGAAGATCTCATATTTTACTAAACTAGAACAAAGTATTGCAGTTACGCCTTCCAGAAATTATATTATATATTGCATTTTATTTAGTATTAACATTCATGACCCTCTTGATTAAATCTGCTTTACCAGAGCAGATGACTCCAACATCTCGTCTATGAGAACATTCAGCTCGACTCCATGAAGAGATGGAACATTCTGAAAGTTTGTTCACCCGTCACAATTCAAACACATAGCCAGATTTCACCACTTCCTTTCCAAACCAGTCTGATCCCACAACAGACAGAGCAATCCCACATTCAGCTGTCTACAGAGGACATTGGCAGCTCTCATATCCCAG
>JAPDDL010000138.1:37500-65498 GCA_027422435.1 Schizopygopsis pylzovi | reverse complement strand
GTGATTGATCTTAGAAATGCTGATGTGCACATTGCTTCTGATGCCCTGATCGCTTACTGTGAAAACCTCACAAAGGCAGTGCAGAGTGCCAAAGAGAGAGTTGAGTCGTGTTGGCAGACTCCACCAGAAGGTGGACACACAATCGTCCCAGGTCAATGGGTCATGATAAAAACATTCAAAAACAAGCCATTAGAGCCTAAGTGGTACGGACCACATCAAGTGATGTTGATTACAGCAGCTGCAGTATTGTGTCAGGGAAGGAAAACTTGGACTCATGTGTCACATTGTAAGGTTGTTCCTCCCCCTGCAGGGATAGGATAGGGCAGACACAAGAACCAGTGAGGAGCCCAGGGAAGAACCGAAAGCAACAGGCTTCGGGGGCCAACCCTGAGGTGAAGATTTCCTCAGGCCTTTCCCCTCCATTAGTCCATCCTTTCCTCACTGTTCTTTAGGTGTCGCAGGAATTAAGAAATAGGGAAAGAAGGAACAACCATAGCAGACTATATTTTGAACAGAGGATACAACCCTAATGTTTGCAGACTCTACAAATACTGCTCTGTGCCGTTGGTCTCTCTTGTTTGTGTTTCTTTCTTCCTCTGTGCAGATACCACCTGATGGCTGTCCTGAGATCCATATGCACCACCCCTCTCACCTGCGGATGAAGCCACAACCTCTAGAAAACAACCAGACCCACTGCCAACTATCACACAAGAAAGAAAGAAGAAAGAAGAAAGGAAAAAAATATATATATACACAACGCAGAGACTCACATACGATCTTTCAGCAAAATTAATTGCATGTTTTGTTTCTGTGTCAGCATGCAATTACATATAAGCAACACAGAACATGTACTATGTGCCTGTAACAGATTACAAGTTACAAGAATTAACTTTTAAGTGTCTAAATTTGTATTTTGTGAGAGTTATTAGAACTCTCAAAGGGGGAATTGAAGGATTACAAATTCTATTTAAATGGTTTAATTTAGATTCTTATTATCCACGTCCTTATTCTTATTACCACTCAATGTATAACTGTACTTTGTCTCAATCAAGTCATGTTGACTGCCAGACGTTGATTTGTGTGAACCCCTGGCAGACGTGGATTCGTTTTAGGTTGATTGAATTAGTGTCTATGCATTTGATTATGTTGATGAGATTAGAACCACGGGAAGTCTGGTAACAGATGTTGATTCAAAGAGCCCTTGCCAGACGTGGATTCGTTAGGTTTATTGCCCTCAGAGGCTTGCTTTGTTTGATGTTTGTCTCCACCTCAAAAAAGTCCCTCCTCCAAAAATACCTATAAGACAACCTGTAAATTACTTAAGAGTGAGATTTTCGATGACTGCAGCTACCATCAACATGTCATAGAATAAAGAAATTCTGCTGACAATCCAATCCGAAATTCTCCTGGTCTTCTCTTCTGAGTTTTCTACTTTAGAAGAACAGAGTTTTCAACAATTCATAAGCAGTGCAAAGGCAATGGAAAACGGTGCAGAGCCAATATGATTTAATAATAAACTAATTTCAACATATTATAAAACCAATGAAAGCCATAAGTATAGAAAGAGGATAAACAAAAGAAAACATTCACTGAAAGTATTGTCTTTCTTGAGAAATGCATATTGATCAATATAAACTTTACCATAATTTACTATAATACTACTATATACTATAGTACATTACTATAGCAGCTTAATTGATTTTCAGAGGTGTAATTCACAAAAATCACCACAGGAGGGCGCAATCCATTTAAGTTAAATAGACTTGAGTTTTAGAGGTGTAATTCACAAAAATCACCACAGGAGGGCGCAATCCATTTAAGTTAAATAGACTTGATTTTCAGAGGTGTAATTCACAAAAATCACCACAGGAGGGCGCAATCCATTTAAGTTAAATAGACTTGATTTGCAGTATTATAATTCACAAAAATCACCACAGGAGGGCGCAACCCATTTAAGGTAAATAGACTAGATTTTCAGAGGTGTAATTCACAAAAATCACCACAGGAGGGCGCAACCCATTTAAGTTAAATAGACTTGATTTTTAGAGGTGTAATTTACAAAAACCACCAGAAGAGGGCGCAATCCATTTAAGTTAAAAACTTGATTTTCAGAGGTGTAATTCACAAAACTCACCACAGGAGGGCGCAATCCATTTAAGTTAAATAGACTCAATTTTCAGAGGTGTAATTCACAAAAATCACCACAGGAGGGCGCAACCCATTTAAGTTAAATAAACTTGATTCTCAGAGGTGTAATTCACAAAAAACACCATAAGAGGGCACAATCCATTTAAGTTAAATAGACTTGAATTTTAGAGGTGTAATTCACAAAAATCACCACAGGAGGGCGCAACCCATTTAAGTTAAATAGACTTAATTTTCAGAGGTGTAATTCACAGAAATCACCACAGGAGGGCGCAACCCATTTAAGTTAAATAGACTTGATTTGCAGAGGTGTAAAAAATCACCTTTGAATTTCACTACAGGAGTCCGCAGTCAATTTAAGTTAAATAGACTTGATTTTCAGAGGTGTATTTCACAAAAATCACCACAGGAGGGCGCAACCCATTTAAGTTAAATACTTGATTTTCAGAGGTGTACTTCACAAAAATCACCACAGGAGGGCGCAATCCATTTAAGTTAAATAGACTTGATTTTCAGAGGTGTAATTCACAAAAATCACCACAGGAGGGCGCAACCCATTTAACCACATTTAATACAAAACAATGTAAAATTACAGTCCCTGTGGTGCAGATGATAAAGTGTTGGGTTTTAAACATGAAGTCATGAGTTCGAGCCCCGCTGTTTCTCATTTTAAGCTGCTTCTATAGGTAATTAAATAGATCCAAATCAAAACCCCCATGTCACATCACAGTTTCTGTGGCGTAGAGGACAATTGCTTGTCGTTCATGTGTGCCAGGCAGGGTTTGAAACCAGCAACAACAAGTGTTTTTCTTTATATAAAACACAGCTCTCAATAAAACCCCAACTGAATCCAACTTCACTTGTCAGCCTCTGTAGCTCAGGTGATAAACCATTACATGGTGATCATGGAGACATGGGTTCGAATCCCACTCTTGCTTTATGGTAAACTGTTGATGTTATATCCAACAAAGCGGCCCAAATGTCAGCAGTTGGTGTGGAAGGCTAGTGGCTAAACACACATTGACACATACTTGATTTTCAGAGGTGTACTTCACAAAAATCACCACAGGAGGGCGCAACCCATTTAAGTTAAATAGACTTGTGTTTTAGAGGTGTAATTTACAAAAATCACCACAGGAGGGCGCAACCCATTTAAGTTAAATAGACTTGATTTTCAGAGGTGTAATTCACAAAAATCACCACAGGAGGGCGCAACCCATTTAAGTTAAATAGACTTGATTTTCAGAGGTGTAATTCACAAAAATCACCACAGGAGGGCGCAACCCATTTAAGTTAAATAGACTTGAATTTTAGAGGTGTAATTTACAAAAATCACCACAGTAGGGCTCAACCCATTTAAGATAAATATACTTAATTTGCAGAGGTGTAATTCACAAAAATCACCACAGGAGGGCGCAACCCATTTAACCACATTTAATACAAAACAATGTAAAATTACAGTCCCTGTGGTGCAGATGATAAAGTGTTGTGTTTTAAACATGAAGTCATGAGTTCGAGCCCCGCTGTTTCTCATTTTAAGCTGCTTCTATAGGTAATTAAATAGATCCAAATCAAAACCCCCATGTCACATCACAGCTTCTGTGGCGTAGAGGACAATTGCTTGTCGTTCATGTGTGCCAGGCAGGGTTTGAAACCAGCAACAACAAGTGTTTTTTTTATATAAAACACAGCTCTCAATAAAACCCCAACTGAATCCAACTTCACTCCTCAGCCTCTGTAGCTCAGGTGATAAACCATTACATGGTGATCATGGAGACGTGGGTTCAAATCCCACTCTTGCTTTATGGTAAACTGTTGATGTTATATCCAACAAAGCGGCCCAAATGTCAGCAGTTGGTGTGGAAGGCTAGTGGCTAAACACACATTGACACATACTTGATTTTCAGAGGTGTAATTCACAAAAACCACCACAGGAGAGCGCAACCCATTTAAGTTAAATACTTTATTTTCAGAGGTGTAATTCACAAAAATCACCACAGGAGGGCGCAACCCATTTAAGTTAAATACTTGATTTTCAGAGGTGTAATTCACAAAAATCACCACAGGAGGGCGCAACCCATTTAAGTTAAATAGACTTGAATTTTAGAGGTGTAATTTACAAAAATCACCACAGTAGGGCGCAACCCATTTAAGATACATATACTTAATTTGCAGAGGTGTAATTCACAAAAATCACCACAGGAGGGCGCAACCCATTTAAGTTAAATAGACTTGAGTTTTAGAGGTGTAATTTACAAAAATCACCACAGGAGGGCGCAACCCATTTAACCACATTTAATACAAAACAATGTAAAATTACAGTCCCTGTGGTGCAGATGATAAAGTGTTGTGTTTTAAACATGAAGTCATGAGTTCGAGCCCCGCTGTTTCTCATTTTAAGCTGCTTCTACAGGTAATTAAATAGATCCAAATCAAAACCCCCATGTCACATCACAGTTTCTGTGCCGTGGAGGACAATTGCTTGTTGTTCATGTGTGCCAGGCAGGGTTTGAAACCAGCAACAACAAGTGTTTTTCTTTATATAAAACACAGCTCTCAATAAAACGCCAACTGAATCCACCTTCACTCGTTAGCCTCTGTAGCTCAGGTGATAAACCATTACATGTTGATCATGGAGACGTGGGTTCGAATCCCACTCTTGCTTTATGGTAAACTGTTGATGTTATATCCAACAAAGAGGCCCAAATGTCAGCAGTTGGTGTGGAAGGCAAGTGGCTAACCACACATTGGTTGCGGACACGGTTACGTGTAGTTGTGGGTTCAAAGCCCACACCAAACAAAGATACTGAGCGGTAAAGGTGGTGAAACCGAAAGCCAGAGGCAGACTGGCAAAGACACCTGGGCTGGTAAGGTGGATTAAGTCAAATAGACTTGAATTTTAGAGGTGTAATTCACAAAAATCACCACAGGAGGGCGCAACCCATTTAAGTTAAATACTTGATTTTCAGAGGTGTAATTCACAAAAATCACCACAGGAGGGCGCAACCCATTTAAGTTAAATAGACTTGAGTTTTAGAGGTGTAATTCACAAAAATCACCACAGGAGGGCGCAACCCATTTACGTTGAATACTTGATTTTCAGAGGTGTAATTCACAAAAATCACCACAGGAGAGCGCAACCCATTTAAGTTAAATAGACTTGAGTTTTAGAGGTGTAATTTACAAAAATCACCACAGGAGGGCAAAACCCATTTAAGTTAAATACTTGATTTTCAGAGGTGTAATTCACAGAAATCACCACAGGAGGGCGCAACTCATTTAAGTTAAATAGACTAAATTTTCAGAGGTGTTATTCCCAATAATCACCACAGGAGGGCGCAACCCATTTAAGTTAAATAGACTTGATTTTCAGAGGTGTAATTCACAAAAATCACCACATGAGGGCGCAACCCATTTAAGTTAAATAGACTTGAATTTTAGAGGTGTAATTTAAAAAAATCACCACAGTAGGGCTCAACCCATTTAAGATAAATAGACTTGAGTTTTAGAGATGTAATTTACAAAAATCACCACAGGAGGGCGCAACCCATTTAACCACATTTAATACAAAACAATGCATAATTACAGTCCCTGTGGTGCAGATGATAAAGTGTTGGGTTTTAAACATGAAGTCATGAGTTCGAGCCCCGCTGTTTCTCATTTTAAGCTGCTTCTACAGGTAATTAAATAGATCCAAATCAAAACCCCCATGTCACATCACAGTTTCTGTGGCGTAGAGGACAATTGCTTGTCGTTCATGTGTGCCAGGCAGGGTTTGAAACCAGCAACAACAAGTGTTTTTCTTTATATAAAACACAGCTCTCAATAAAACCCCAACTGAATCCAACTTCACTCCTCAGCCTCTGTAGCTCAGGTGATAAAGCATTACGTGTTGATCATGGAGACCTGGGTTCGAATCCCACTCTTGCTTTATGGTAAACTGTTGATGTTATATCCAACAAAGAGGCTCAAATCTCAGCAGTTGGTGTGGAAGGCAAGTGGCTAACCACACATTGGTTGCGGACACGGTTACGTGTAGTTGTGGGTTCAAAGCCCACACCAAACAAAGATACTGAGTGGTAAAGGTGGTGAAACTGAAAGCCAGAGGCAGACTGGCAAAGACACCTGGGCTGGTAAGGTGGATTAAGTCAAATAGACTTGAATTTTAGAGGTGTAATTCACAAAAATCACCACAGGAGGGCGCAATCCATTTAAGTTAAATACTTGAGTTTTAGAGGTGTAATTCACAAAAATCACCACAGGAAGCGCAACCCATTTACGTTGAAACTTGATTTTCAGAGGTGTAATTCACAAAAATCACCACAGGAGGGCACAATCCATTTAAGTTAAATAGACAAAAATTTCAGAGGTGTAATTCACAGAAATCACCACAGGAGGGCGCAACTCATTTAAGTTAAATAGACTAAATTTTCAGAGGTGTTATTCCCAATAATCACCACAGGAGGGCGCAACCCATTTAAGTTAAATAGACTTGATTTTCAGAGGTGTAATTTAAAAAAATCACCACAGTAGGGCTCAACCCATTTAAGATAAATAGACTTGATTTTAGAGGTGTAATTTACAAAAATCACCACAGGAGGGCGCAACCCATTTAACCACATTTAATACAAAACAATGCATAATTACAGTCCCTGTGGTGCAGATGATAAAGTGTTGGTTTTAAAATGAACATGAGTTCATGATTTTAACCTTTCAAAGGTAATTAAATAATAAATAAAACCCCCATGTCACATCACAGTTTCTGTGGCGTAGAGGACAATTGCTTGTCGTTCATGTGTGCCAGGCAGGGTTTGAAACCACAACAACAAGTGTTTTTTTTATATAAAACACAGCTCTCAATAAAACCCCAACTGAATCCAACTTCACTCCTCAGCCTCTGTAGCTCAGGTGATAAAGCATTACGTGTTGATCATGGAGACCTGGGTTCGAATCCCACTCTTGCTTTATGGTAAACTGTTGATGTTATATCCAACAAAGAGGCTCAAATCTCAGCAGTTGGTGTGGAAGGCAAGTGGCTAACCACAAATTGGTTGCGGACACGGTTACGTGTAGTTGTGGGTTCAAAGCCCACACCAAACAAAGATACTGAGCGGTAAAGGTGGTGAAACTGAAAGCCAGAGGCAGACTGGCAAAGACACCTGGGCTGGTAAGGTGGATTAAGTCAAATAGACTTGAATTTTAGAGGTGTAATTCACAAAAATCACCACAGGAGGGCGCAATCCATTTAAGTTAAATACTTGAGTTTTAGAGGTGTAATTCACAAAAATCACCACAGGAGAGCGCAACCCATTTACGTTGAATACTTGATTTTCAGAGGTGTAATTCACAAAAATCACCACAGGAGGGCACAATCCATTTAAGTTAAATAGACTAAATTTTCAGAGGTGTAATTCACAAAAATCACCACAGGAGGGCGCAACCCATTTAAGTTAAATAGACTAAATTTTCAGAGGTGTTATTCCAATAATCACCACAGGAGGGCGCAACCCATTTAAGTTAAATAGACTTGATTTTCAGAGGTGTAATTTAAAAAAATCACCACAGTAGGGCTCAACCCATTTAAGATAAATAGACTTGAGTTTTAGAGGTGTAATTTACAAAAATCACCACAGGAGGGCGCAACCCATTTAACCACATTTAATACAAAACAATGCATAATTACAGTCCCTGTGGTGCAGATGATAAAGTGTTGGGTTTTAAACATGAAGTCATGAGTTCGAGCCCCGCTGTTTCTCATTTTAAGCTGCTTCTACAGGTAATTAAATAGATCCAAATCAAAACCCCCATGTCACATCACAGTTTCTGTGGCGTAGAGGACAATTGCTTGTCGTTCATGTGTGCCAGGCAGGGTTTGAAACCAGCAACAACAAGTGTTTTTCTTTATATAAAACACAGCTCTCAATAAAACCCCAACTGAATCCAACTTCACTCCTCAGCCTCTGTAGCTCAGGTGATAAAGCATTACGTGTTGATCATGGAGACCTGGGTTCGAATCCCACTCTTGCTTTATGGTAAACTGTTGATGTTATATCCAACAAAGAGGCTCAAATTTCAGTAGTTGGTGTGGAAGGCAAGTGGCTAACCACACATTGGTTGCGGACACGGTTACGTGTAGTTGTGGGTTCAAAGCCCACACCAAACAAAGATACTGAGCGGTAAAGGTGGTGAAACTGAAAGCCAGAGGCAGACTGGCAAAGACACCTGGGCTGGTAAGGTGGATTAAGTCAAATAGACTTGGAATAGTCCATTACATTTAAAATATTAAAATTAATATGGAAAAATCAGATACAACTATATATATATATATTAAAGTATATATAGCATAAAAACATATTAACATAGTATTAAAGCTATTAAAATACAAGCATTACCTGCCAATGACCAGATTTCTGTTATTAAAGCAAATGTCCGTCCACATGTTCCAGACTCTTCTTCCAACGTCCCTTATTCTGCAGATTAAAGAGATAAATAAAGACAGAAAACATTAGCTCTGTGTCGTAGGATGAACTGTTCTTCACCAGTAACTTTGTGTCTTTATAAAGCAGCTGTGTCACACTCACTTTCTAGTGTTATTACATAATGAACATCTGAACATCCAAAACATTGGATGGACAAACAATGTGTGCTGGGCTAAATGTGCTCGTTTGATGTGTGTGCATATGATGGGATTTTTACCAGCCTATAACCACAAACCACAAACACAGACGAATATCTGCTGCATAGAGACAGTGGTTCTGAAACCTCTACCGAACTATAATGTCATGACGAGAAGAACCGGGTATGCCTGAGCATTCCTTCCTTTTTAGGGTCACATCACATCCTATAAACAATTGTATGAATTTTTAAGCCTATTGGCAGGAGTAAGAAGTTAAACCTAAGCTATACACTACATACAACATTGCATGAGTTTCATATCACATTGTTGCTTCCAACAACTCTTTCAATATTTATTTAACAAACATTTTCCCTGAAAATTTGAGTTTGCAGAAGAATAGTTTGATGCCGTTTAATGTCCATAACAAACTTTGTATTCCGATTTAGCCACTTAGCAAACACATTTTTCAAGCTTTAAAGCCATTTATATACTACTAAACGTATGGTTTAAAAAAAATAAAATGTACAATGTAAACATTCTCTTCACAGATCAGAAATAGTAATATTGCGCTACACAAATGTTGTCCAATCAAATGCTTTCTAGAGCAAGTCCCTCCTCCAAACAGGAGCAGCAGGAGAGAGATGCGAGCAGAACAAACACAACAGAGAGTGAACACTACTACATCAACACACACTTACACAATTACTGTAACACAACAAAAGGACTGAGGACTTCATCCGCGGAAAGTTACTTACAGGTGAGTCAAAAACAAACACTTACAGGAGGGTCGCGTTACACTCGATTCCTGCACTTTACCGCAGTTTGTGTGGGTTTGTTTGTTGACGGGCTGTAATTGAGAGACATTAAGAGTGTCATTGAGCTGTCATCTGCAGAATCTGTTCTTTCATAGCATTAAACGACATGAATGTGATCAAGCGTCATTGTTGTCAAACATCTAGTGTTGTGAGAGGCTAAAGTGACGCTCGCTGCGCCTTCTAGTGGAGCGGGTGGAGAACTGAAAACTAGACAAGTGGATCAGCTGCAATATTTGTCAAATACACATATGTTTCAGACTTTTTTAATACATTACAAATATTTGTTATTCAATATTTTGTATCTATGTACAAGAATAGCCCTATAAAGTGTTGTCATGTAGACTATGATATGAATTGTGTTTGTATTTAGTGCGCTGGGAACTGGACTGAGCAACAGATTAATATTTAGTGCATTAATATTTCTGGGTCAAAGATGAAAAAGGGTTTAAGCATAAAAACAACACGTGTAATACTGCTATAAATCTGTTTCCCCCCCAAATTTCTTTTAAAGTTTTCTGTTTAATTAAATTGCAATTTTGTTTTTGTTTTTCTGTGCAAATAAATAAATATCATGCATTTTCCCTTGATTTACAGAAACACACTAAAATGTAATTCAATGTAACACTCTTGTCAGGCATATTTACAACAAAAATCTATTTATGACATATTAAAAGACTAATTACTTTCACACCAAATATTAATTAGTTGTAATTTTACTTCTTCTTTTTTGCCACTATTCTAGGTTTCGCCCATTTGTCAATAATAATTTTTTACTCATTTAAAACACAATACAATTGAATATTGTCCCCTATTCTTTTATATATTTTAATATGTACAAGTCAGAATAAACATGTTGTTTGAATTTTTACATAAATATTGTGTTACACTGAATGACAAAGTAACATTATTTCAACCAAATTTTGACATTTTATTCTCTAAAAACGTATTTGAAAGCTCAATCCCGCGGTGTGCATGACTGCAGATGTGAAAATGAGAAATGAACACGAGAGTCATCACACGCCGGATCAATCAATGCAATAAAGAAAATCATAACATTTCACAAACATTTCAGCATGTAAGCTTATTTTAAAATAGACTAATATGTGTTTGGTGTAAAAAAATTGAGTTGTGTATAAACTATATTTATGTTTACTTGTACATGTTAAAGAAATGAAAAAACAATAATAATACAAATAAAACTGTAATACTAAACTGTATAGCCACTAGATGTCTGCATAGTGTTTTCTTTTTATATATATATATATATATATATATTAGGGCTGTAGATAAAAATAGTTAATATAATTAATTACATGATGCTTCAATTAATTAATCTAATTAGTCTAAATTAATCGCAAAAATTAATTTGTGAAAATACTCAAAATATTATTTAAACAGCTATTTTTGTGTTAAATAAGAAAGTAGACATTACAAATTGAAGCTTTAGAAATATTTGATTTGATTCAACATAAAATGTAAACATTTAGGCTACAACGGCCGAGACTATAGAATATAAAAGAAGATAATTTGAGAAACATCTCAGTATTTGTTGTTCATACAATGAAAGTCATTGGTAACCAAAACAGCTTTGTTACCAACAGTCTTCAAAATACCTTCTTTTATGTTACACCGAAGAAAGTAAGTCATTGACTTTTGAGTAAATGATAACAGAATTTAATTTTTGGGGGGGGTGAAGGTTCAAGGTTCTTTTATTCGTCACATACTCAATTATACAGGATATAATCAGTAGTGAAATGTAAACTATACCTTTATTGTTGTATTTGTATTATTTTTAATTAAATGATAGTCTAAATAAGAAACTAAATCTGCCAGCAGGTGGTGGTAAACGAGTCATTCATTCGAGCGGGTGATTCATTCAGAAATGAACTAAACGACTCTCTTTATGAACGAGTCTTTGAATCGTCGGTTCACACGATTCATCAGAAACTAAACACCGCTGTGTTGCTCAGAGACACACAACAGTTATCCTATGGCTTTAAAGGTAGTTATGTTCTCTGAAAAAATTAGCAAAAACACATAATATCCTGTTTAAAATATAATACAATATCAACTTCTTATTTAATGAACTGTTGTATAAAATCACATTTGTACTCGTGCCAATCGGGACAAAAGCGCTACTCATGTTATTGCTCTCGCTGCTCTATGATATCGCTTATATGGTATAAATATGAGACAAAGATATGAGAGATATGAGACATACAGGGGCATTTTTTGCCCCAATATCTTGCAGTTTAGGGCATAACTGCATTTATGTAATTAATAATAATTAGTTACATTTATATAGCGCTTTTCTGGGTACTCAAAGTGCTTTACATAGAAGGTGGGGGGGGGGAATCTCCTCAACCACTACCAGTGTGCAGCATCCACCTGGATGAAGCGATGGCAGCCATATTGCACCTCTGGTGGAGAGGAGACAGTGATGAAGCCAATCGGTGTTTGGGGATGATTAGGAGGCCATGATGCTCAGAGGCCAATGTAGTTGTTGTAGTTATGTAGGTGTTGCCCTGCATCATATTTGTCAATTGTATGAAATGTAAGATGATGTACAGTTCTGGGTACAGTTTCAAATCGTTTTTACTATAGTTTTATCAGTTTGAATTTTAAAATAATAGTTAAATTAAAAAATAATGAGATATTGCTTTTTTGACTTTATTTACACATGTAACTTGGAAGTAATCCAAAAGGAATCAGATTACATTACATTTATACTGTGGTACTTGGATTACTTATTTTGTATATTTTTTCAATTAAATAATTTGTAACTGTAACAGAATACATTTTAAAATTAACCCTCCCAACCCTGCTCATACCTTTATTAAAATAGAAACTTGCCACGACAAGTTATTTCTTATTTTTAATTAATTAATTGACCATATCATAATATTTTTGTGGTTCTGTCCTAAAATGATTTGCATTCTTCCGTGGTGATTTTTCTGATTTACACCGCTGCAAGATATTTGTAGACTTGTAGACTTTTGTTTTTTAATGAGACTTGTGTGAAAAGTCTATTTAAATATAAAACTGATAAAAATATGTTTGAAGTTATATGAAAAGTAAATATGAAAGAAGTTATTTATTTTATCATTTAGACCTAATTAAATAATTGTATTAACTGTATTGTAATATTTTTCATTCTTTTTTCGTTCTTTCCTAAAATGATTTCCATCCTCCTGTGGTGATTTCTCTGAATTATCCAGTTTAATGAATTTAAACATGTTGCGCTCCTCTGGGGATTGAAGTGAATTACGCCGCTGCAAATCCAATCAAATTAATTTAAACGGGTTTCATCCTCCTGTGGTGATTTCTCTGAATTACACCGCTGCAATAAATGAACTGAAACAGGTTATGCCCTTTGTGGTAATTTTAGTGAATTACACCACTGCATATCTAACCATGACTAACATTTTTCACTCATCAAATTAAATGTAATATTTCAAATGCTTTTTTTATTATTATAATTATCATTACTGACAGAAGTAATGCCACAGCGCCAGGCCCGGCGCTACGGGGGGGCAAAGGGGGGCATGGCCCCCCCAGAAAGAATTTGTGCCCCCCCAGTTTTCTTAACAGATGTAAATGAAAGCGTTGTTGGAGGACTAAATTCGTCATATACTTTGATATATCAGTTTCGTTAATAACGTGTAAATGAATTTATCCAATGAATGCAATGCTATCGCTTGCCTAATATCAGGCGGAATCTCAATTCTTAAACATTTGTTTGTAAATAAATGCATAAATGCAACTCTCACGAGCTCTAAGCAGAAAGAAGACCCAAAAGCAAAGATACTGTATGTAAATCATGCTTTATTAATGAAACTGATTAAAGAATATTCGTTTTTCACTCATTTTTGTTTCTTTCGCGTTGATCCACTTTGTGCATTCAACCACATACTCCTTTATGGTTTTGTATATGCTGTCACAGATTTCACAAGTCCTTTCAGTTTGTTCAGTTTTTCACCAGTGTATTGTGCAGCGAGAAAAAAGGTGTAGAGGGAATTGCACACTTTGAAGAAGTGCAAATGCAGCAATCCACCAAATGGTCAGCATTAGTTAGTTCGGTGATAACTAGTCCAGTTAATGTCAAGGCGTCACATTGTTTGCTTGTGGTCATTTTCAGCAGTCTCTCTCACACACGATAACACATCTCAGTACAATAGAAATGTTTTCACATCCAGTTGGGTCTTTAGTTCCATCCAATTTAAGGTGTACCACAAATCTCCTTCAATGTGTTCTGTATTAATCTCGCTCATTAGAAATATGATTTGTCTCTGCTTAGACCGGCATAGCCTAAATCATTCGTGAAATTCATAGGAAAAGGGTTATTATCCTTGACTAAAACTTTAAAACATTTATGATAATTGAAATAAAGCTCAAATTAAATTAAATATATATAACATTATTTGAAAAATATAAACTTAACGAGAATTGTTGCCTTGATAGACTGAAATAAATTGAAATAAGTGAAATAAGCACAACAATTATTTATCTGGAAATAAATAAAAACTTAAAACTAAACTAAACTGAAATATAAATTATATAAATGTAAATAATTTAATATCAAATAGATGTAAATAGCAAGAGGCCCATTTAAAAAATAGCCAAAAATGACAAAAGTACATAAAAAATAAAAATAAATTACTAAGAGGATTTTTTTTTAAAGCTAATTAAAAATATCAATACAACTAAAATAGCACTGCAGAAATCAGTACCAATCACGTGACTATAAACAATGAAACACTGAAAAATAAAAAAATTAAAAAAATCATAAAAATAAGTCAAGAATAAAATCCAATTAAAACTAATTCAAAATATTAATAAAACTAAAATAAAACAAAATAGGACAGCAGGTCCCCTTACCAGTCACGTGACTAAACGATGAAAATACTGTTATTAATAAAAATAATAATTATAATAAATATTTAAATAATCAAAAATAAATGAAATGACAGAAACATAACATGGCTTTGCTCTCCTTAGCTGAAAGAAAATAAAAATAAATAATAGATTTAACGCGCGCACGTTAAAATTCTGAAATAATAATTGGAAAACTAGGATTTTTAAATTAAAGAAATTCATATATTTCCAGTTCTTTCATATATTTCCTATTTAAAACATGAAACTAATATATATGCAATTTGTAAGTGCAGTATCGTGTTTACAGTGAATTTATAACAGCTAAGGGCTTTGTTCGGCACCACGCATAGCTTTTTTATTAAAAAAATGCCGATCTGAATCAAAAGATTAATAGTTCGATGTTTTGTACCTTTTTTATTTATTTATTTATTTATGTTAAACCTATATTTCTATACATTTCTATAATTTGGAACCAATCCTAAATGGGATGAAACCAGAATTCTCCCAAATGTATATAAAAAAATTATATTGAAAATATATCATATATGAAAATATGTGATATGAAAATCAAATATGATCCTTCTGGATAAACTGAAAATCCTAGTTTATAAATTCATGTTTTGCACTCTGTCGCGCCTGCCTCAACATTTTCGCACCGTTTACACGCATTTGGCAGTGACAGGAAGCCGCGTATAGCGGTGGCAAGTGGCAGCTCGATTTACTATTGAAAGCCGAATCAGACAAGCAATATTATAAAGTAATAATAAATAAATGAAGGAGCGGAAGGGACCAAATCAGTCACTAGGTCCAATGGCACCCCCTCCGTGGGATTAAGATGCCCCCCAGTTATGCCATCCTGGCGCCGGGCCTGCACAGCGCACATTTTCAGCTGATCAACAATGAAATGATCACCTGACAGAGGGGCATGTGTGACACCGCAATATTTAGTAGAAAACAGAAGATTTACGAACATTTGCTGCTTGACGGGTGTTCCTTTCCATCCCCAAATTACAGACACAAAATTTCTTCATCTTCTTCGTCTGGACGCTACATCTGTGGTAATACATCTGATTGGTGCAGAGTCTTGCAAGAATGTCTGTTTCAGACCAAACAAGCCCAGTGATGTGGCAAAATCTTACACTCAGATGTATTGATTTAGTTTGCTTTTTATGTTATTTGGCGTAAGAGTTAGTTTACAGACAGGTAGAAGGCAATAACACCATATGAGCACAAAGATTATTGTTTATACAGCATTACTGAACAATAACATACTCCTTGCACAGTTTTAATAACATTCATTCAAATCATATTTTTTACTGTAAACATTCTTGAGGACATGTATTAACTATTATTTACACTAATCTATTTGATTCTGCAGTATGGAGTGATTATGTATTTCTTTATCCTACAGAATAAGAGATGTGTTTGACCACCAGAAGAGCTCTGGGACGAGTGGACAGACATTCGCTGTAATGATGGACATCTGCTCATGGACAGGTAAAGCTTATAATGTGTTGTTTACTAGTTAATGTGTAGGTTACCATCATTTTCTTTTTGAGGGGTCACTCCTTTGAAAAGCAAATGATGGTAACCTAAGTAGGTGGGGAAGGGACGGAAAGTGAAAAATTGTATACAGCTAATTTTTTTTTTCAGGCTGAAAAGCATAACCGCTGCTGGACATCGCTCTGAGAGGGACCCGACCGTCCCCACTCCTTGTTTCACACACCATTCACCTGTAACGCAGAGACCTGGCTGGGATCAAACCAGCAACCTCTGAACCCGCGAGGCAGCGCTCTTACCTGTGCGCCACAGGTCTCTTGTTGGAGCATGTGAAGGAACTTATATTTGACTGTTGACCCGTGAGTCCCCAATAAAGAAGTTAAAGTAAACTGTGTATGTGATTTAATGAGATGGGATTTGAACCCATGTCTTCATCACAGACTCATCATCCAACAGTGTTTGCGTTTATCCACTAGACCATCGTGGATTTCATGGTGTGTTCTGGTATTTGAGTAACTTTGTTGGATGAAATCGATTTAAAGTAAGTAAAAGAGGGATTTGAACACGGATCTCCCAGATTCAAACACAAAGCTTTATCTCTTGAGTCACTGAGTCTGAGGAGTCGATCAGTGTTTTAAGCCTTAATTGAGAGATTTGTTCTAAATTATGAATAATAACTCTGGGGCTTGAACCAGGACTTTGACGTTAGAGATTGAAGCCTTTAACCACTGAGCCACAGAAACGGTGATGCTGTACTGGTGTTGTTTGTAGGATCATTTAGATTTTAAGTTTAGCTTAATGTAGGTTTAAGATGAGTAAAAGACATTCAGTGCATCTGTGGGATTTGAACACAACTGCATTGTAGCTTCATGAGTCACAGTCTCATGTTTAGCCGCTGCACCACTGTACTCCTGGTAAAACAGGCGGTTTACTTTAGTTTGTAGTATAGATGTTATTTTCAGTAAAATTGCTGGATTTGACCCAGTACTTTAACACTCAAAGATGAACAATGATCCACGGCACCACTGAGATTGTGTTGAGTTCAGTGTTGTTTTTGGTCCATCACATTAGCATTAATTTTCATCAGCTGCAGCGGCGTAATTAACCAGGTTAAGATTATTATACTCGATTGTAATTGACACAAATCACCACAGGAGGGCAAAACCAGGTTAAGATTATTATACCTGATTGTAGTTCACAAAAATCACCACAGGAGGGCAAAACCAGGTAAAGATTATTATTATACCTGATTGTAGTTCACAAAAATCACCACAGCATGTCTAATGAGTCCACTCTTAACCGAGTATAATGAACGCCCTCCTGTGGTATTTTTTGTGCATTGCTATTTTATATCATTGTGTGTGATTTTGTTCTGTCCTCTTCTGTTAAACTAAACTGAAATGCAAAAAAGTCAGAGGACCTAAGTGGCCCTCCTGTGGTGATTCGTGTGTATTACACCGCTGCAAATTGAGTCTAATGAACTCTTCACAGGAATTAAAATATAAATAAAAAATAATAATAATAATTGTTTGATAATTTGCTCTTCTCCCTGTTCTTGTTAAAATACATTTATATATAAAAAAGTCCTATGACCAATAATTTGTGAATACCTCAACATATGTAAGATTTGAACATGATTCTGTAGCAGTTTCATGATTCTCAAATGTGTTCTTGGCATATAACATGAACAATAGAGAGACAGAAAGTAAAGTGCAGTTTTCATCCGCTCCTCGAGGCGGCGCGAGCGGGTTTCACCTTCAGTCGGACACCTTCGGCTGCTTGACGACAGTCACAACAACACGTGCAGATCCTGCAGATGACAGCTGTTCATGTAAGTTTAGCAACAATATTTTCAGCTAAAATGTAAATGAAACCGACACACAGTCCGATAAAACGCTGGAATTGAGCGTCACGCGACTCTCCTGTAAGTCATTTTCCGCATGAAGCCAATTTGTCGTTAAATGACTTGCACGCGCTGTCTAGGAAACGAATCGCTAGTTGTTGCGTTACGTTTATAATCTCTGAACGAGTCGTCAGATATTGACATTATAAAGTGTAATAATAAGGAATCGCGCTGTTTGTTGATGTTGCAGCAGGTGTTGTGTGAAGCTCTGCTGCTTCAGGCTTTTTCTGTTTCTAGCTCTGACTGTCATAATAAGAGCACAGACATTTAAATGCCTATTTATTATATATATTATGTCGTAAATAATTAAAAGCAAGATGCTATCAATTGTATTTGATGTTTTAGCAGTTTATAGACTGACTGGATATTTTGCGATTGGGTTTCATTGCAAATCATTTGCTCCTGAACTAAACCGAAACGAACAGTAGATTGAATGAAACGGATTGCTGGAGCATTACTGAAGTATAATAGAGTCTGCAGTGTTTTATAAATATGTAACATTAATATATGTACCTAGTTATGTTACCTGTCTTTAGATTTGATGTACAATATGTCTAATAATGTCTTGATTTGTGTCTTGACTGAACAGAAGAAGTGGTGTTGTGGATTGTCAAGCAGACAGACAGCGACTGTAATGATGGACATCTTATATTATTTTTTTCACCGTTTAAACGTACAGTATGCCATAAACATACAGCATAATCTTTTTATTATTACAAGATGAGCTTGAGCAGTTCTCCACCCGTAGATCTGGAGAAATATAGCGTTTATTATTATTATACAATAAAACACAAACATCACAGAAACAGAACAAACACGTTAGTCATATAAAAACTGCGCTTTCTTCTTATAAATCTCTAGAAAGGTTTCTAGAAAACATGAAGGTTATCTAAACCAAAAAATTATTTTATTATAGTATATCTTAAAATTCTCGAATCACAAGTAAATAGTTAAGATATTAAGTGTTGCTCTCTAAAACAAAATATCAAAAGTTAGTTAGTTTTTGCTTAAGGCGAGACACTGCAGGTGAATAGGGTAAAAAAATAACTTATAGTTATCGCATTAATAACCCATCTTATTGATTGCATTCATAACTGCAAATTTTTTTTGTATTACGAGTTTTCTAAAATGTTTTCCAAATGAGTCATTATTTAACCAAATATGAGTTAATTTGCATACGTTTATAGTTCAAAATATTATTTTTTTGACACAGTCAAAGGCTTTTACAGAGGGATATAATTGTTGTCATAATTCAGAAAATCATAATTACATTTTTTTTTTTTGGGGGGGGGGGGGGTAAAATATTTTATAATCAAGCAAATTATACACAATAATGTATCCCTCGACAAAACCTTATTAATAGAGGATTAATAAGATTAGATATAGGAATAAAAAAAATACGTTTAGCATTTGTAAGTGCAGATTTATGCATAAACTCTTTTTATGCATTTTAATTTAGATTTATTGACACAAATAGATCAAATGCTATAAACGAAACACTTTCAGTAGTCTGAAAAACAACCACACTTCATGAAAAACCCTAAAGCGCAAAATCTTAAATTTGACAGGTGCATTAAAAACTCTTAAAATGAGCAAAAATATCTGCCAACGGGGTAAAATTATCTTAATTTTGCCACATTGGCAGATATTTTTGCTTGTTTTAAGCAAAAACTAACTAAATTTAAAAAAATATATATTTTGTTTCAGAAAACAAGATTTTATATCTTTTATAGTTTTTATTTAATTTTTTATATTTATACTAGAAAACAAGACAAACTTAAAAAAAAAATAGTTTAGCATTAATATTGCTGCCTTCAAGTCAAACGTTATGTTGGAAAAGGCTAATTATCGTCACGAGATGAATGATTTTTTTCGGGTTTAAAGAAATTATTTTGTAAGCTTACGTCGATCATAATTAATTAATTTGTTAACATAATTTAGTTTCCTGCTAATAGAAACGACTTCCATGTTTAGGGTTAGAGGGTTAAATAACACGTATTTTACAAAGGCGCAAATTCGTACAAATTT
The DNA here is from genome assembly GCA_027422435.1 of Schizopygopsis pylzovi. Classification (NCBI taxonomy): domain Eukaryota; kingdom Metazoa; phylum Chordata; class Actinopteri; order Cypriniformes; family Cyprinidae; genus Schizopygopsis; species Schizopygopsis pylzovi. The sequence goes on along the minus strand of JAPDDL010000138.1, from coordinate 45,616 downwards.
ATACGAACTCGCTCGTACGAATTCATGCAATTTGTGAAAAATCACACGCATTTTACGAAGTGGCAAATTCGTACAAATGTATACGAACTCGCTCGTACGAATTCATGCAATTTGTGAAAAATCACACGCATTTTACGAAGTGGCAAATTCGTACAAATGTATACGAACTCGCTCGTACGAATTCAGGCGATTTGTGAAAAATCACACATTTTATGAAGTGGCAAATTTGTAGGTATTTGTACGAAGGACTTTGACCTAACCCGCACCCCTAAACTTAACCATTGCAGAAATCGTACAAAATTACAAAAATAAGGTTCGCTGTTGGCTATTTCTAGGTTAACGAAAACATGTTTTGCTAACGTTCCCATTAAGTTATGAAAATGTTATTTATGAATGTTCTGTGAAAAAATTCTCGGTTGTACGAACGTTAAGGGAACATTTTTAAATATAATGTGTATGTTACTTTTAAACGTAACATTAAGAAGACATTCTGATGTGTTACTTTTACTAAATTTTGCAGCATCTTGCACACGAGTGCCACATTTTTAAGATGCCGTGTCAAAAATATTGTTGAAATATTACAAATTTTTACGCGCATTAATGTCAGTTCCAAAACAGTGGACCAATCAGAAGAGCCTGGAGGCGGGGCAAGCATTGCACGCTTTTGTTTACAGTAGCAGATTGGCATGGCAACTGTTTTATTTGATGGATTTTAATTTAATAAAACATTAATGTTTTTAGATGCAAAGAAGCATTTTTAAGATTTTATTTTGTGTAAGAAAAGTTTTGTGCGACGAAAAACTGCAACAGAATGTTATTTTTTGTTTTTATAACCCAAAACAAACATTCTGGGAACCGAAAGTTGTTAGTCATCTGGATTCAGTTTTTTTATTTTTTTATTTTTTATTAATATTTATGGACTCCCTTTTAATGGTTAAATTAAATTGTAGCCTATTAGTCAGAAAGCAAGCATAATTAATAAAAATAATAATACCTCAATTGCAAACATACAATTTAACATCAATTTTAACAAAAAAGCACACTTTAAGACACTTTTTAAACGTTTTCTTACGTGTTTTATTGCCACCAAATTCTGTTTATGCATGTATAATCATTTGAATGCATTAAAAACTAATTAATTAACATTTATTTTAATTTTAGCCCAATTAAACATTTTTTCTTCCCCCATGCAGAAATTCTGTCTTGTGCATTAAAATCAAATAAAGGCATAAAACATTAATTTAACTTAACTAGAAAGTTAAATTCTTTATTTTTAAATTTTTTTGGGGGGGGGGGGGGTGTAACAAAGGCGGTTTACTATTAAAATGAAAACATAGAATAAATATCCTGTATTTATTCCTTATTTTAAAGTTGTAATAATTTTATAGCAGCAGTACATATGCACATTCTACAGCAATAGGCCTATATTTCTGTCATCAAACTTTTATTTTGACGGGAACTGAATGTCCAGCGATTGTAAACCGAGACACGGCTTCTTATAAATAAATGGAGCTGGTTATATATTGTATTGAGAAGATGTGATGGGATTAAAAAAATTACAAACGCGTTTTAAAATCAGACTTGTGATTGATTAGTTCAAGACTCCTTATTGAAGAACATGCAGAGGAAGCTCTTGAAGGCAGCAATATGGAAAATATTGATGAGTTTGAAATCTTCGAAAGCAACGTGAAACGAGAGCATGATGTAATCGCTCACGAATCCAGATTTCCACAGGAAACATCTTCAATGTCCGTCATTTGGACGAGAGTCACAGGAGAGGCGTCACGCCATGGTCTCTTTCCCCGGGAGCCTCCTGTCGTTAAAGGTATGCATGTTAATCACCTCCTCTGTTTTGACGATGGCGGGTGGCTGGGGTTTCTGTTTCCGCCGCCGCTGGCATTTCAGAGACACCCTGAGCTCCTCCACCATCACGCTGCAGAACGAGCGCTGCGCACAGAAGAGCAAACCAGACACCTGCTGAGCTCCTTTCTCATGCACAAAACCAGTCAGAAAGCTACATTGAGATGCATGCATCAGCTGAAAGCTGAATAGATAAGCTTTCCATTGATGTATGGTTTATTATGATAAGACAATATTTGGATACAAACCTGGAATCTGAGGGTGCTGTCACTTTAAGACCTAATGTACTATAGTATTTGTCTGATAAAGAGCGACTGATACGGCAGGTTTATTAGGCTGCCGTCACTTTAAGACCTAATGTACTATAGTGTTTGTCTGATAAAGAGCGACTGATACAGCAGGTTTATTAGGCTCCTGTCACTTTAAGACCTAATGTACTATAGTATTTGTCTGATAAAGAGCGACTGATACAGCAGTTTTATTAGACTGCTGTCACTTTAAGACCTAATGTACTATAGTGTTTGTCTGATAAAGAGTGACTGGTACAGCAGGTTTATTAGGCTACTGTCACTTTAAGACCTAATGTACTATAGTATTTGTCTGATAAAGAGCGACTGATACAGCAGTTTTATTAGACTGCTGTCACTTTAAGACCTAATGTACTATAGTGTTTGTCTGATAAAGAGTGACTGGTACAGCAGGTTTATTAGGCTACTGTCACTTTAAGACCTAATGTACTATAGTATTTGTCTGATAAAGAGCGACTGATACAGCAGGTTTATTAGGCTCCTGTCACTTTAAGACCTAATGTACTATACTGTTTGTCTGATAAAGAGTGACTGATACAGCAGGTTTATTAGGCTACTGTCACTTTAAGACCTAATGTACTATAGTATTTGTCCGATACAGACGTGAAAGAGTGTTTGCGTCTGATACCTTCTCGATCTGCGCGTTCTGTTTGGATTTGTACAGCACCTCGCCGACCGCCACGAACAAGGATAGCACCTGGCCGGCGGCGAGGACGATGAAGATGCCGCCGATGTTCTGCACGCCGAGGGCGCTGGCCTCCTTACTGTCCTCCTCCGGACAGCCGTTCCCTCTCCACCACTTCTCCTTCATCATGTGCAGCTTGCCCTCCTCCTGCAGCTGCAGGATGGCGATGGTGGTCTTGTCCCGATACGGCGAGCCTGAGGGAGAACCACGAGACAGGTGACAAATCCCTCATTAAAGTCCACTTGAACTGTGCAAATCAGGCCTCATCAGTGGCATAATGTCAATTACCAATTTTTTGGTTAAAGCGCCCCTATTATGGCTTTTTGAAAATGAGCTTTAATGCAGCGTGTGAAAAAAATGAGCTCAGTTTTAAATCTGAAAATGCGCCGTGTATAAAATTATCGTCTCTCAAAAAGAAAGAGTCGACTCTGAAGCATTGAAACGAGTCGTTTTTAAAACGAATCCCAAGCGTCGATGACGTCCACATGAAACAGTAGCTTATTGCTGAACACTAGTTGGTTATTTTACGTTGGTCTGAAAGAAAATGTAAATTCATTCTTTGCCACTAGGTGCCACTTTTGGATCTGTTTCCATGTAACGCTGTACACAAGTAACACTACTCACACAAACGCTGCTTTAAATGAAATCGACCAATCTCAGCAGATTAATCAGATTAGATTAGTGTTGTGAATGTTATTTTATTTTTATATTTTCAGTGAATAACAACCTTGAGACACTTGTTATGGTTTTTTATTCAAACTTATTATTATTCCTATGAATAATGAGTTTTTAATCTTTTTTACTTTATAATTTAATTTGAGTAGGATAGAAAAGGGCCCTATTTTACCCATGGGCGTCCCCACGCCATACGCCTTGGAGTCGATCAGGCTGCCGATCATCGTCAGGTTGCAGTTGCGTTGCGTGACGAACTCGATGGCGGTGGACTCCATCAAGAAGGTGTAGTCGGACGTCAGCACACGATGGATGCCCTCCTCCACGCTCTTCACAATCACCGACTGACGCCGGCTGTTCATGAACTCCAACATCTTATCGTACGTCGAGATCTTGCTTTTCTGCAGCAGAGACGAAAAGAGTTGGGATGTAACTGGACAGGAATTCAACTGAAAAGAGTACTCATCAGAAATATTGATTTGACTGCACTGATGCACTGATATCAGATGAGAACAAAACTGTGAGTTGGGTAATGAGCTGCTTTAGCTGAAACCGAATTAGTTTCATAACTGATGAAATTTGAACTGAATCATTGCTCTGTTGTCTTCTGTAGAGCTAATTTATCTTGACTGATGTCCCAAAAACCTTCAAACTGGCTGTTATTAAGCCTCTCATTAAAAAAACACAACTTGACCTAAAATTATTTGTTAATTGCAGACCGATCTCGAATCTCCATTTTCTGTCAAAGATACTAAAAAGGTAGTATCCTCACAACTCTGTTCCTTCTAAGAGAAAACTTAGACAACGTCGACCACACCATTCTTTTGAATAGACTTGAAAACTCTGTTGGCATTAGTGGAAGTGCATTAGCATGGTTCAAATCGCACTTATGAGCTATCATATTGATGATGAGCTATCATATCGATCACAAGTGCAGTATGGAGTACCTCAAGGCTCAGCACTGGGACCGTTACTTTTCACACTTTACATGTTACCTGTGGGAGATATTATTAGGAAACATGGTGTTAGCTCTCACTGTTATGTTGATGATACTCAGCTCTATACTTCTACGCGGCCTGATAATACATACCAATTTGCAAAACTAACGAAATGCGTAGTTGATATAGAAAACTGGATGACTAGTAATTTCCTACTGCTAAGGTTTTAATTTTTGGACCAAAAACCTCCACATGTAACAGTGTCTAATACTTGATGGTCGCTGTGTTTATTCTTCGTCATCTGTTAGGAGCCTACGTGTGCTATTTGATATGAATCCTTCCTTCGAAAGTCCCATTTTTAGCATTTGTCCGTCTTAAAAATATCTATATTTCCCGTTTAATGAACTGAACTGAATCAAAACTGAACTGAATCACTCTGAATCATGACTCTTTTGAATTCACACAACATTAACATGGTTATTTTCCTGTTTAATTAACTAAACTGAATCAAAACTGAACTGAATCACTCTGAATAATGACTCTAATGACTTCATGCAAAATTAACACTGTTATTTTCCCGTTTATTGAACTGAACTGAATCAAAACTGAACCGAATCACTCTGAATGATGACTCTATTGACTTCACACAACATTAACACGGTTATTTTCCCATTTAATGAACTGAACTGAATCAAAACTGAACTGAATCACTCTGAATAATGACTCTATTGACTTCACACAACATTAACACTGTTATTTTCCCGTTTATTGAACTGAACTGAATCAAAACTGAACTGAATCACTCTGAATAATGACTCTATTGAATTCACACAACATTAACACTGTTATTTTCAGGTTTATTGAACTGAACTGAATCAAAACTGAACTGAATCACTCTGAATAATGACTCTATTGATTTCACACAACATTAACACTGTTATTTTCCCGTTTATTGAACTGAATTGAATCAAAACTGAACTGAATAACTCTGAATAATGACTCTATTGACTTCACACAACATTAACACGGTTATTTTCCCGTTTATTGAACTGAATTGAATCAAAACTGAACTGAATCACTCTGAATAATGACTCTATTGACTTCATGCAACATTAACACTGTCATTTTCCCATTTAATGAACTGAACTGAATCAAAACTGAACTGAATCACTCTGAATCATGACTCTATTGAATTCACACAACATTAACACGGTTATTTTCCCGTTTATTGAACTGAATTGAATCAAAACTGAACTGAATCACTCTGAATCTTGACTCTATTGATTTCACACAACATTAACACGGTTATTTTCCCATTTATTGAACTGAACTGAATCAAAACTGAACTGAATCACTCTGAATAATGACTCTAATGACTTCATGCAACATTAACACTGTTATTTTCCCGCTTATTGAACTAAACTGAATCAAAACTGAACTGAATCATTCTTAATTAATTCTCTATTGACTTCATGCAACATTAACACTGTTATTTTCAGGTTTATTGAACTGAAATACTCTGAATAATGCCAGTACCTTGAAGAAGGTCATGGTGGCGCCTTCCTCCACCAAGCCGTACAGGATCTTGTTTTTTTTGGCCAGATCGTCGGCCGAATCGATGGGCGACTCCATGCGCTCCACTGTCAGGAAGGCGGACAGATTTGCGGTGTAGGACGAGATGATGATGAGGGTGAAGAACCACCAGATTCCTCCCACGATCCTGGTGGACAGAGCCTTGGGCATCATCTCCGATCCTGTGGACCATCAATCAACAGATCCAAGATCAGTCCCTCTTTCCATCATTTTACACCACCAGACAACTGTTTCTGAACCGTAAGATTTGTAATGTTTTAAGAAGTCTCTTCTGCTCACCAAGCCAAAGCCAAAGTGCAGCAAAAGCAGTCAAATTCTGAAATATTTACACTATTTAAAATAACTGATTTCTATTTATTCCTGTGATTTCAAAGCTGAATTTATAGCAGTCACATGATCTTTCAGAAATCATTCTAATATACTGATTTGTTGCTCAGAAAAAAAAAATGTAATTGTTATGTTGAAAACAGCCGAGTAGAATTTTTCAGGTTTCTTTGATGAATAGAAAGTTCAGAAAAACAGCTTTTATCTGAAATAGAAATAATTTGTAACATTATAAATATTTATCATAACTTTTGATCAATTTAAAATAAAAGTATTCATTTACCCCCCCCAAAAAAAAAAATATATATATATATATATATATATATACAGTAAGTATATATACTTATACATTTAGTAAATATATAATATAAAATATATCTACAAATATACTCGTGCTACTTATGACTGGTTTTGTGCTCCTGGGTCAAATATAGCTTTATTTTAGTTTTAAATACTTTGTGCATTTTTAAATCAACTTCTGAATATCTATTCAGTATTCTATATTACATGACACAATTATGATTTGTGGTGCTTCTTATGAAGTAATAAAAAGCATTTGCAAATGTTGCACAACATAAATATCAGCGCTACTCATCTTTGGAGCAATAAACATGCAACACTTGTTTTTTTCTACCAAAACATAGCACATAGCAGATCAGGTATATTTATAATACATTGTATGGGTAAAAATTATACATTTTTAATTTATGCCAAAAATTATTAGATATTGAAAATATTTTGTACATTTCATATATCAAAACTTAATTATTGATTAATAATATCCATTGCTAAGAACAGCTTTAAAGGTGATTTTCTCAATATTTAGATTTTTTTTGCACCCTCAGATTCCATATTTTAAAAATATTGTCCAATCATAACAGCATTCAGATGAAGCATAAATATTTGCCCCCTATGACTGGTTTTGTACTCCAGGGTCACATATGCAATATTTCATTATGATATTAATATGGTTTCCGTGGGTGTTTGATCAGTAGCGGCTGTGCACTCACCTTGCTGCATGAGAGCGCCGATGCGAACCAGAAGCTGTTTAACAGCGTGAAGTTATTCTCCAGCACGTCTGAGTCTGGGTTACAGGGATGAGGGTTATACCACTCGTACGGACTGAACCTAAGCGCAGAACAAGAGCACAGACTGATACACACACACTATCTCTCTTATAAACACTCGAGACATTACAGACCGATACACACTATCTCTCTCATAAACACTCGAGACATTACAGACCGATGCACACACACACTATCTCTCTCATAAACACTCGAGACATTACAGACCGATACACACACACTATCTCTCTCATAAACACTCGAGACATTACAGACCGATGCTCACACACACTATCTCTCTCATAAACACTCAAGACATTACAGACCGATGCACACACACACTATCTCTCTCATAAACACTCGAGACATTACAGACCGATGCTCACACACACTATCTCTCTCATAAACACTCAAGACATTACAGACCGATGCACACACACACTATCTCTCTCATAAACACTCGAGACATTACAGACCGATACACACACACATTCTCTCATAAACACTCGAGACATTACAGACCGATGCTCACACACACTATCTCTCTCAAAAACCAAGACATTACAGACCGATGCACACACACACTATCTCTCTCATAAACACTCGAGACATTACAGACCGATACACACACACACTATCTCTCTCATAAACACTCGAGACATTACAGAC
>JAPDDL010000138.1:7500-32500 GCA_027422435.1 Schizopygopsis pylzovi | reverse complement strand
GTTGCACAGATTCAATTTCATGTAAATCATCCATGCTAACACACACGTCTTCTATTTTCATTTTTTAGACATTTCACTCTCTATAGATATATTTTTCAAAGACGGAGTTTCGAAGTTTCTCGCTCAAGTTCACATGAGACCTAAAGCGCATCCTGTTTGCTTAAAAGCGCAACGTTTCTGTCACGGTACACGGGGATCCAGGAACGAGGAGACGAGGATAGAAACAAACAGGGTATTTAATGGATGACAAACGGAGGAGGCACAGGAACACAGGTAAGAACATTGACACGCTGACATTAACAATAATCCACAGGTAACATTGGGTAGAACAGACTTATATAGGGAGACATAACTGGAGACACCTGGGACATAATCAAGACAAGGCTGACACTGACTGAACTAATAATGACTGGGAAACAGGAAGGACCATATAAGGGTGAGGAGACAAAGGCAGAGGAAGACAAAGTCTGACATTACCCCCCCCTTCCAATAGGCGCGTCCCGCGCCGTACGACATCGAAAGGGGAGGGGGGGTGGGCACTCTGGAGGCCTCAAGGACCTGGAGACCGGACAGGTGACCTCCAGGGCGGTGCCCGTTCCGGGACCCACGGCGGATCCGGGGACTCAGGCGGCCACGGCGGATCAGGCGGCCATGGCGGATCCGGGGATTCCGGCGGCCACGGCGGATCAGGCGGCCATGGCGGATCCGGGGATTCTGGCGGCCATGGCGGATCAGGCGGCCACGGAGGGTCCGGGAACTGAGGAGGCCATGGCGGAGCGGGGTGCTCGGGCGGCCATGGAGGAGCGGGGTGCTCGGGTGGCCATGGAGGGTAGCCCCCCCCCAAAATTTTCATGGGGAAGCTCCCCATCCCAGGGGGGCGCTCAGGAGCCGTGGAAGGCGAGCTGGACAGGGCCAGCGGAGGGAAAAGTGAGCTGGACGGGACCAGCGGAGGCCCAGGTGAGCTGGACGGGACCAGCGTGGGCCAAGGTGAGCTGGACGGGACCAGCGGAGGCAATGGTGAGCTGGACGGGACCAGCGGAGGCCCAGGTGAGCTGGACGGGACCAGCGTGGGCCAAGGTGAGCTGGACGGGACCAGCGGAGGCAATGGTGAGCTGGACGGGACCAGCGGAGGCCCTGGAGAGCTGGACGGAACCAGCGTGGGCCAAGGTGAGCTGGACGGGACCAGCGGAGGCAATGGTGAGCTGGACGGGACCAGCGGAGGCCCAGGTGAGCTGGACGGAACCAGCGTGGGCCAAGGTGAGCTGGACGGAACCAGCAGGGGCTCTGGAGAGCTGGACGGAGCCAGCCGGGGCTCAGGAGAGCTGGACGGGGCCAGCAGGGGCTCAGGAGAGCTGGACGGAACCAGCAGGGGCTCTGGAGAGCTGGACGGGGCCAGCAGGGGCTCAGGAGAGCTGGACGGAACCAGCAGGGGCTCTGGAGAGCACTGGCGTGGTGCAGGCACTGGAGGGCACTGGCGAGGCGCAGGCACTGGAGGGCACTGGCGAGGCGCAGGCACCGGAGGGCACCGGCGAGGCGCAGGCACCGGAGGGCACTGGCGAGGCGCAGACACTGGAGGGCACCGGCGAGGCGCAGGCACTGGAGGGCACTGGCGAGGCGCAGGCACTGGAGGGCACTGGCGAGGCGCAGGCACTGGAGGGCACTGGCGAGGTGCAGGCACTGGAGGGCACTGGCGAGGTGCAGGCACTGGAGGGCGCAGCCTCGGAGCAGGCACTGGAGGGCACTGGCGAGGTGCAGGCACTGGAGGGCACTGGCGAGGTGCAGGCACTGGAGGGCGCAGCCTCGGAGCAGGCACTGGAGGGCGCAGTCTCGGAGCAGGCACTGGAGGGCGCTGTCGAGGTGCAGGCACTCGGCGACGCTCGGGAAGCACAATCTCTCGGGGGCGCTCGGGAAGCGTGGGCTCTCGGCGGCGCTCGGGAAGCGCGGGCTCTCGGCGGCGCTCGGGAAGCGCGGGCTCGCGGCGGCGCTCGGGAAGCGCGGGCTCGCGGCGGCGCTCGGGAACCAGCCGAGACGAAGACGAGCTGGGCGGCACCAGCGAAGAAGAGCTTGGCAGAACCAGCGAAGACGAAGAAGAGCTCGGCGGGGCCAGCGGAGACACTCGTGGGCTGGTTTCGACTCGGGACCGGTAACTTCCCAGACACCGGTAGATCCCCTCTCTCCAACACAATCCTGTGGTGTCTGGGAGATCCATAGGGCGCTGGTAATTTGCCCCGAGCCGAAACAGATGGAGGATTGCCGCGTCGTGGAGCTCCGTCACCGCGGCGAGCTTGCAGAATTCTCCGGCGAACTCCATGAAGGAGAGATTCCGCCGGCTAAGGGCGAAGACGCAGGCGGCGAACTCCATCGCCGTGAAGGAAGATCCGTTCTTCTTTTATGGGTGGATTATTCTGTCACGGTACACGGGGATCCAGGAACGAGGAGACGAGGATAGAAACAAACAGGGTATTTAATGGATGACAAACGGAGGAGGCACAGGAACACAGGTAAGAACATTGACACGCTGACATTAACAATAATCCACAGGTAACATTGGGTAGAACAGACTTATATAGGGAGACATAACTGGAGACACCTGGGACATAATCAAGACAAGGCTGACACTGACTGAACTAATAATGACTGGGAAACAGGAAGGACCATATAAGGGTGAGGAGACAAAGGCAGAGGAAGACAAAGTCTGACAGTTTCGTTGTTATTCTGAGTGCACACAAAATAAACGTAGGGTCTTTACAGATTCGAAAGATGTATTAGGCTACTTTTATCTTTATGACCAAAAATGACGGAGATTTTAGGAGCAAGTGAGCGCACCGGAGCCTGTCTTGCAGCAAACGCGCTTCCACACAAACACTCCAATAGCGCATATTTCTCTAGGTTAACATCATTTTGAGCGGCCATGTAAAGTTGCTACTACATACATCTTTCAGATGAAAAATGTGAGACAGGGCAACTAGAATTGAGTTCAGAATTAAAATATACAGTTTATAGTTTATTTATATAAAAGGTATATTTGTGTGTAAAGTTGGGTATCATTACTATTCCCGGTCCCGCCCACTCCCGATTAAATTTTTTCCTCTCCCGTCCCAATCACGTGATTCGTCGCGATTTTGTTTCCCATCCCGCGGGATTCCCGAAAAAATGTCAGCTTCTACTTCGAGCTCTCTCGTGTGAGACGCGAGTGCAACGCTGATAGATGTCCCTCTAGAAAATGCAATGAACATGCGTTCCGTGTGAGCAGTTTTGAGGTAAACCGCATCTTCTCCTCATTGATGTTCTCTTTTTTAAGCTATATTCTGAATGTGCAGCACCGCATCGAGTGGGTTCAGCTGGACAGGCTAAACAAGCATTAAATGCATCGACAGCTCGTCATCGCATCTCGTGTCAAGCTGCCTGACGGACTAGAATTCGAACGCAGCGTTTCGCGTTCGAAGGTGGATTTTTATTTTAAATTCGACGAATATTCGAAATATTGAATATTGGTTAATTATCTTAAGTACATTTAGGCTTTAAATGGATAGTTCACCCCAAATGAAAATCTGTTCATTTATTCACCACCAAGCCATCCAAGATGTAGTGAACTTTTCTTCAGTGGGACAGTAAAGATTTTGAGCTAAAACCATGGTCCTTGGTGATTCACAAAATGCAAGTCAGCTGCTTCCAGTTTTTGAAAATAACAAAATAAAAGCATATCAAGGAGCACAAAATTAATACCCGAGACTCCTCCTAAAGATGTACTGAGGTCTTATGAAGCAAAATGATCGGTCTGCACAAGAAGCTGTACATTATTGACAACTTTTTCCCTGTAATCCAGAGCCTCGGACAAACCCAGGAGTGATGTTCAGTTCACAACTGATTCATTCCAAAACCAGTTATTTGGTGAACTGAACCGCCTGAAACAGCATCTCCAAAATCTCCGAATACTCAATCTTAACTCCCTTTCAGACCCCGGACAGTCACTCAAAAGATGGAGTACCACAAGGATCTGTCCTAGGTCCTCTATTATTTTCATTATATATGTTGCCCCTTGGTAATATTATTAGAAAATACGGGATTAGTTTCCATTGTTATGCTGATGACACTCAACTATATATCTCAACAAAACCAGATGAAACTTCTAAACTATCTAAGCTAACAGAGTGTGTTAAAAATATAAAAGATTGGATGACCAGTCATTTTCTCCTATTAAATTCAGATAAGACCGAGATATTACTTATTGGACCTAAAAACAGTACACAGAATCTCTTGGATTACAATTTGCAACTAGACGGATGTACTGTTACTTCCTCTACAGTCAAAAATCTGGGTGTTATATTAGACAGCAACCTATCTTTTGAAAATCATATTTCCCATGTTACAAAAACAGCATTCTTCCATCTTAGAAACATGGCCAAGCTACGGAACATGTTAAGTGTTTCTGATGCAGAAAAGTTAGTTCATGCATTCATGAGCTCTAGACTGGACTATTGTAATGCACTGCTAGGTGCTTGTCCTGCATCTTCAATAAACAAGCTACAGATAGTACAAAATGCTGCGGCTAGAGTCCTTACCAGCTCAAGAAAATATGACCATATTACTCCAATTTTACAGTCTCTGCACTGGCTACCTATTAAGTTTCGTATCAGTTACAAAATATTATTACTTGCCTATAAGGCCCTAAATGATTTAGCTCCTGCATACCTAACTAATCTTCTATCACGCTACAATCCAACCCGCTCCCTTAGGAACAAAACTCTGGACTCTTGGTAGTACCTCGGATAGCAAAGTCCACTAAAGGAGATATAACTTTTTCATATCTGGCTCCTAAACTCTGGAATAGCCTTCCTGATAACGTTCGGGGTTCAGACACACTCTCTCTATTTAAATCTAGATTAAAGACACATCTCTTTAGCCAAGCATTCATATAATGCATCTCACAATCTTGTACTGCATGTATATCTGAACAAATGCACATTATTATGCTTTAGCTTGGGTTATACTGATCATTTCATCCAGGGTTATTCCTGGATGGAACAACTGCTACGCTAATTGTCTTACTGTTTCTATGTTTCTGCACAATTACACAATTACACAAGCTTCAGTCTGGATCCAACCCTTAAACGATCTGAGATGACCGAACACCTGAGAAGAGACGATGACAACCCCTCGGAGGACCTCAGAGGAAGCCAACCATCAGCGATTATACTGACTTAACCAAAGTCTGCCATAAATGGAGGATCAGCACCTGGAGACGACCTCTACAGCCCTGACCGTCAGTGGAGTCTAGGACACATAGATGAGCCCCAGAGACAGATCTCCAGTGAGGACCTCGTCACCTAGACATCCATCGGGGAAAGACCCCTGGAACCAGTAGAGCCCTTACACTCTGACTTTGCTGCAGTTGGAACAAACTACTGATTCGTCTGGCCGGAGGGGAACTGGCCCCCCGACTAAGCCTGGTTTCTCCCAAGGTTTTTTCTCCATTCTGTCACCGATGGAGTTTTCGTTCCTTGCCGCTGTCGCCTCTGGCTTGCTTAGTTGGGGACACTTCACTTGCAGCACAATCATCGACTTGATTGCACAGATATTATTTAAACTGAACTAAGCTGGACAATGCCATTACTAAATTCAATAATGAAATGCATTCAGCTGATAATTGAGTGTTAAATCCTGTCATTTTACATTGACACAATTTGCCTATTTTGATATTGTGCAGTGCTTTGTTACAATTTGTATTGTTAAAAGCGCTATATAAATAAAGGTGACTTGACTTGACAAGCGCATTATAACCTGCGCGAGCGCATCCAGTGCACGAGCGCATTATTGCCTGCGCGAGCGCATCCAGTGCACAAGCGCATTATTGCCTGCGCGAGCGCATCCAGTGCACGAGCGCATTATTGCCTGCGTGAGCGCATCAAGTGCACGAGCGCATTATAGCCCGCACGAGCGCATTATTGCCCGCGCGAGCGCATCCAGTGCACGAGCGCATCCAGTGCAGGAGCGCATCTATGCAAAACACATGAAATAGTATCACAAATGGTTTTCATGGATATAGCCACAAACGTTGAATATAGTGGCACTTGTGTGTGCCTAAATCCATGTATATTTCCATGTATGTGACTATATCATTGAAAGTCATATAGGAACATATTTCATGTTTTGCATACATTGTCATACACACAAGTTGTTCAAATAGGCACTTTGTAGGGGCACAGCAGGTCATTGAGAAGTAGTTATGATTTTGACATTGTACATATCTGGATTACCCATACAAATGTGTTACTACGTTGTTGGAAATGGTTCAGAGTGAAACACCTTGTACTGACAGCACTGTAAATGCAAGCCCCTTACACATTTAATGAGAAGCACAGTTTACTGTCACAAGATGAACTACAAAATGAGCTGGATAAAATCATACCCTGTGTGACAGAGTGAAAAATGCCTGTATAATAATTTCAATATTTAGATCAAAAGTTCATAAATCTTCAGTAGTCAGGATATGTGGAATGTGTTTAAAATGTGTTTATAAAATGCAGATAAGTTATATAAATAATAATTTTGGTTAATCGGTGATCAATTAGTTTGGCACAGTAAGGTGTTCAATCGATTAGTCAAGCCTTGTTGAACACTGGGGGGAGAGCTCGCGGTATTTCTCCATTACACATAAAGTTTGCGGTGGAGAAACATCGTGGAGTGAATGTGTTTTAATCTTCTCCCTTTTTCAGGTATTTATTTTAATTGTTTGTTAATATAGTACGAGTTGATGGTAAATTATGTTTTAAGAGTGTGCAAATGGCATTTCTATATCGATTGTGTTCTGATTAACATGTTTAAAAGTGCAATTAGTTCAGAGATTTGTAAGCTCTGAGCGCCATTTTGAGTATTAATTGCAGGAGGGCCACATAATGGTGAGAGGCCACAGGTGCAGTGATTAGCATTACACATTTAGTATAAATGGTGGTAATCAATGTTCAACTTTGTTTATTTGATGCTATTTGTTTGATTGCCATTCATTCTCTCGCACAGTATAATGTACATAATGTATAACTATTAATAATTAAAATTATTAATACAAAATATTATGAAATACTGTCCTTTTACTTTTAAATAATTGTTTTAGAAAAAATATACAATTTAATAGAAACGAAATATTGAACAATTAATATTTTAGACTTGTTTGAGTATAAAATGATTAATAATAGTGTAATTTAATAAAAACTAAATATTTTAAAATTAATATTTTAGACTTGCTTATAATATAATTTTCCGCCGTGTAAATTGCGTATTCATATGAAAACCATGTCTATAACGGCGGCTTCTCACATGATGATGATGATCATATTTATAAATTATATACATTATAATTAATCAAACAAATGATGCATGAACGAATCCCTCTGTAAAACATTATAAATACAGTATAGGAGTAAAAATGTAAAGTTTTAAAGCATGTGTAAGTGCAGATTTATGCACAAACTCTTTTTATGTATTTTAATTGAGATTTATTGACACAAATAGATTAAATGATATAAAAGAAACACTTAGGATATTTTCTTTCCACTAGTCTGAAGAAAACACTTTATGAAAAACCAAAAAGCATACAATCTTAAATTTGACAGGTGCATTAAAAACTGCGTCTGTTATTAAAACGAGCAAAAATATCTGCTAACGGCCTCAAATTGTCATATTTTTTTATTTTGCCACATTGGCAGATATTTTTGCTTGTTTTAAGCAAAAACTAACTACATTTTATTTTTTAGTATTTTTTTCAGAAAACAAGAATCAATATCTTAAACTATTTTACTTCAAGTTTTTAAATTGTTTATATTTATGCAAGAAAACAAGACAAAGTAAAAAAAAATGTTTTTAGAAATATTGCTGCCTTCAAGTCAAAAGTTATGTTGGAAAAGGCGAATTATTGTCACGAGATGAATATTTTTTTCCCGGATTTAAAGAATTTATTTTGTAAGCTTACGTCGATCATATTTAATTAATGTGTGTGTGTGTGTGTGTGTGTGTGTGTGCACGTGTGTGTGTGGTGTGTGCGCGCGCGTGCACGTGTGTGTGTGCGCGCGTGCACGTGAGTGTGTGTTTGTGAATTTTTTTATAGAGGTTTAAGTTTATGAAAATGATTTATGAGCACATTTTTATATCAAATATATGTTTTATAATACATACTGAACTCAAAAATATCTAAATTTGAGGTTGATATCTCAAAAAATAATTTTTAGTCGATTTAGTCAAACTTTTTTGATTTGCTGTACATTATAATTTCTGCACGCGCACACACACACACACACACGCACACGCACACGACACGCACACACACACACACGCGCATTCTTTAAAACTAACCCGAGATCAGGTTAAAGCTAAACATCACGTGACCTGGCCGGTTTGACTCGCGCTCTGAATCAGTTCGATTCAAAAGAGTCATATTAAAGATTCGAATCTTCGTGCAGCAGTGTTCGGAAAGCGTCCATGAAAATAAATATAATGTGATTATTGATTTAGTGGTGTTGTGAACCGAAATACAATTCGTCTTGGATTGATTTTGATGTTTAGAAATACATTTCAAGGGTTACTTTGTTTATTATCAGTATCAATCAGTGTATGATATGTATTATATAGTATATAAAAGTGCTAAATATATACTAATTCATCAATCAGTACTTTTAATCCTTTAAGACCGGGGCGTCAAACTATAAAACTATTAAAAAATATATATATATATAACTATACTTTATATCGTCCATTATGAAAGTGCATATCAATACCACTAGTTTCTGTTTCTATTGACTTTAGTGTGCATACGATACGCAGTGGTTAGGATTGGGGGGGGGGGGGGGGGGGGGGGGGTGTTCGGTTGATGACATAAAGCGGACCTCATCAAGGGACGTAATAACACGATGTGTTCTCCATTCATTTAACCAATTAACAAACCGATGGAAGCTTTCAGACACGACTTCTGCTTTTTCTGTGGAGTTATTTTAATGACAAATGCCCAGAGCGCATTATAGCCCGCGCGAGCGCATCAAGGCCCAGAGCGCATTATAGCCCGCGCGAGCGCATCAAGTGCCCAGAGCGCATTATAGCCCGCGCGAGCGCATCAAGTGCCCAGAGCGCATTATAGCCCGCGCGAGCGTATCAAGTGCACGAGCGCATTATAGCCCGCGCGAGCGTATCAAGTGCACGAGCGCATCAAGTGCACGAGCGCATTATAGCCCGCGCGAGCGCATCAGGTGCCCAGAGCGCATTATAACCTGCACGAGCGCATCAAGTGCAAGAGCGCATTATAGCCCGCGCGAGCGCATCAAGTGCAAGAGCGCATTATAGCCCGCGCGAGCGCATCAAGTGCACGAGCGCATCAAGTGCACGAGCGCATTATAGCCCGCGGAGCGCATCAAGTGCACGAGCGCATTATAGCCCGCGCGAGCGCATCAAGTGCACGAGCGCATTATAACCCGCGCGAGCGCATCAAATGCACGAGCGCAAATCTCTTTCCATTCATTCTCTCGCACAGAAACGCACGCGCTCTCTATCATTCATACATTACATGCGTGCCTCAAAAATGATCTTCTCTCCTGAATTTATTGTTGCCATAATTGTGGGCATGCACCGCAGAAACATAAATCGGCGCATAAGCCAACGAATGTAAATCAGCATTTACACGGCATAACAGTATAATGTAGAATTATTAATAATTATAATTATTAATACAAAATATTAATACATACTGTCCTTTTACTTTTAAATAATTGTTTTAGAAAAAATGAATAATAATAATTTAATAGAAACGAAATATTGTTCAATATTTCGTTTCTATTAAATTATTATTATTCATTTTTTAAATATTTAAATTTGTATATATTTTTAAAATATTTTGTTTCCATTTAATTCAATTATTATTATTATTAATTTTGATACTCAGTTTAGGCTTTGAACAATTAATATTATAAGCAAGTCTAAAATATTAATTTTACAAAGCCTAAACTGAGCCTAAACCAAAAAATTATTTTATTATAGTATATCTTAAAATTCTAGAATCACAAGTAAAAAGTGAAGATATTCATAAATAATAATTTCCGGGGGCGAACGCTGGCGCGTCTTAGCTGCCGCTGTTCCCGGGTGTTTATTGTTTTAATTGTTTTAATCTTTATTGAGTTGTTTTTGATGCTGCAACGGTCTGGCTTATGTTTTCAAAACAATAAGCACTATATTCAGATAATTGAGTGTTAAATCCTGTCATTTTACATTATTGACACAATTTTCCTATTTTGATATTGTGCAGTGCTTTGTTACAATTTGTATTGTTAAAAGCGCTATATAAATAAAGGTGACTTGACTTGACTTATATTCGGAGAAATCGGAGTCCGACTCTTTTAAACTCTGTTGTTACACGGAGTGTTTGGTTGCTCTCCGTGTTATTTCCGGCTGTTTAAGATCGGAAAAATGAGGCTCTACGCGATGGTCCCATGGAGCATCTTGAACTGGATGATCTTACTTACAATATTTCAGCCTGCTGTGTCGGTACTTCAATACAGTGCCGTAGAACTTCTACAGTTTCGTTTCAATCGCTATCCGTCTCCTCCGGATCTTCATTTCTACACTGACATTTCTAAGCCTCGTCGCAAATATATTCATCGCGGATCAAGACGGAATTACAATTATGATGATTCAAACTCTATAAAGTCTTTCTGGTCATCATCTTCGCGTTCGACAAGGAAATTGGACCGCACTGCGGATCACTCTGTGCTAGCCCATCTAGGCAAGTCAACAATCACCGAATCTACAACGAACGTTTTTACATTTGGATTACTTAACATTCGTTCAATTAACAACAAAGCGCCGTTGGTTTGGGATCTACTGAAGGATTGTAAGTTTGATTTCTTCTGTTTGACTGAGACATGGCAGCAACACAATGATTTTTCTCAGCTGAATCTGTCCATTCCTCCAGGTTTTGCTTACGCTTGTCAACTCCGAGTCTCGGGTCGAGGTGGTGGCCTAGCAATGCTTTACAATAAGAAGTGGAAGGTCTCTACTATAGCTGCACCTTCCTATGCTACTTTTGAATCTATGGTGCTACAAGTTAATGGACCGGTACCCACTATCATAACAACTGTTTACCGTCCACCTAAATTTAATACTAACTTTTTAACTGAACTTTCTGCTTTTTTAACTTTATTATGTTCTGTTTTTCCAAATCTGATTATGGTTGGTGATTTTAATATTCATATTGATAAAGCTACTGTCACTTATACAAAAGACTTTCTATCATGTTTGGATAGTTTTGGACTGAAACAGTTTATTGATTTTCCAACTCATTCAAAAGGTCACACACTTGATCTTCTTTGTTGTACTGGAATAACACCTTTTGATTGTAGTTCACGTGACTTGTCTATATCTGATCATAAACTTGTTCTTTCAGTGCCAAATTAACTGTATCAAAAATTGCTCTAACCCGAACTATCACAGTTCGCAATTTTAAGAATATTGAATTGTCTGTGTTTTCTAATGAAGTTGATAACTTGTTGAACACTGATGGATTACTTAGCCTGGATGAGTTGACTTCTTACTACAATGACCAGTTGCAGAATATTTTAGATGTTGTCGCACCTGTTAGAACTCGGATTGTCTCATTTGCTCATACTGCTCCATGGTATACTTCTGAGTTACGTCTGTTGAAAGCTAAGGGGCATCAATTAGAGCGTTTATATATGAGATCTGGTTTAACTGTGCACAAGGAAATGATCACCACATCAGAAACTACAAAGATGCCCTTTCTACTGCTAAAACATATTATTATGCCAATTTGATAAACTCTGGTGGTGGAAACACAAAAATACTGTTCTCTACAATGAATAATATGTTGCGACCACTAGATGCTTTCTCATTACATTCGCATTCTAATACTACATGTGATGCTTTTATTAATTGTTTTAGTGATAAAATTGAAACAATTCATAAGAATTTAACACCCAATACTGGGGCATGTGGTTCATTCTTCTCTCTTTATGATGCTTCTACTCTAACTGCTTTTTCTAGTTTTTATTTGCCTACGGCGAATGAAATAGCTGAATGTGTTCAAAAATCTAAATCTACTACCTGTCAGTTGGATCCTATTCCCACACATCTTGTCAAGTTTTGTTTACCTTCTGTATTACCCTTGATAACTCAAATTATAAATTCTTCTCTTATTACTGGTACTATTCCTTCATCCTTCAAAGTAGCGGCCATTACTCCCATACTTAAGAAACCTGGTGCGGATTGTAATAACCCTGAAAACTTTCGACCCATATCTAATTTACCATTTCTTTCTAAATTATTGGAAAAAATTGTTGCTCAGCAGGTACATACTCATTTAATGGAGAATAACTTGTTTGAGCAATTTCAGTCTGCTTATCGTCCATATCATAGCACGGAGACAGCGCTTATTAAAGTCACACATGATTTGTTAATGGCTGCAGATTCGGGACTTTTATCAATACTCTCTCGATTTAACTGCAGCTTTCGACACTATCTCACATAGTATTTTATTGGAGAGATTGATTTCTATTGGGATCACTGGTATATCCCATGATTGGTTTAAATCATATTTATCTGGTCGGACTCAGTTTGTTCAAATAAAAAAAATTAAATTGCGGATATCTCAGATAACCAGTGGTGTGCCTCAAGGCTCAGTCTTGGGCCCTCTTCTGTTTTATTGTGTATTTATTGCCTCTAGGATAGATTTTCCGTAAATTTTATATAAATTTTCACTGCTACGCAGATGACACCCAGCTCTATATATCTTCGAGGCCTAGTTCAGTATTGCCATCTTCCTCTCTTTTGCTTTGTCTTTCTGAAATTAAATCATGGTTTACATGCAATTTTCTCAAAGTTAATAGTGCGAAGACTGAAATTGTATTAGTAGGTACTAAATCAAAGCTGCGTAATTGTGGAAGTTTTACACTTACTATCGACAACTCTGTTATCTCTCCTTCTTCTCAGGTCAAGAGTCTGGGTGTCATCCTTGACAGTACTCTGTCTTTCGAGGCACATATAAATAATATTACACGGTCCGCATATTACTATCTGCGAAATATTAATCGTCTTCGACCATCTCTTTCTGTTAATGGTACTGCTGTCCTCGTGCATGCATTAGTTACCTCTCGAATTGACTACTGTAACTCTCTGCTCAGTGGTGTTTCACAGAAACTTATTCATAAACTTCAGATGGTTCAAAATTCAGCAGCTCGGATCATTACACGAACACCGTTGAATGAGCATATTACTCCAGTTCTAGGGCACCTTCATTGGCTTCCAATCAGATATCGTATTCAATTTAAGATTTTACTTTTTACTTATAAGGCTCTTCATAATGTAGCACCTTCATATCTGAGTGAACTTCTTCATGTGTATGTACCTACCCGATCCCTCAGGTCTTCTGCTTCTGTGACTCTTGTTGTACCATCTGTACGTTTGACTACCGTGGGAAGTAGAGCCAATTCTTCAATTTTTAAATCACGTCTTAAAACTCATTTTTTTTTAGATTAGCCTATCCTGAGTGATTTTAGTTATGTTAATTGGGTATTGAATTTTTGTAGAGAGAGAGAGAGAGTGTGTGTGTGAACAAGGTGCCAAGTTAAAATATTTTTCTAAATAATACAAATTATTATTATTATCTTATTTAAAAATCTAATGTAATATTAAATAAATACTTTTAGCAATTAATATTAGACAATACTTATATATTATACACTTTTAAATCTATTTAAATTATAATAAACATCTTAAATATATAAATTAACATTATAATGTCTGTAATGCAAATTGATTAATAAGTGCCAAGTAATTCCGATTTTTATTTTATTATGAATATTAAAGACACCGTAATTATACTAATTAATATAATGTCTGTAACACACATTTATTATAATGCAAGCTGATTAATGTAAATTTAGAAGGTGCAATGTAATGAACAAAAAACAGCATCTTTTTAATATGAATAACAATATAGTAAGTGTGTAACACACGCTGCTGATGTAAGCACTGATCTCTCCACAGCTGCTGATGTGTTTCTCTGTCTCTGGTGTTTCTGCAGGAGCTGGTGGAGATGATAAAGGCTAAGAAAGCCACCCAGGAGCAGGTCACCGCTAAAATCAAGAAATGACAACGTGCTGCAGGGAAAGAAAACACACACACACACACACACACACACACACTGAACATGGTCTTTTAACTTTGTGTTGTTCTTTATTTTATAATTAAACATGAAAAAGCACACATTAAATTGTCTTGTTTTTGTGACTGTTAATGCCAGACGCTTCACTGCCGTAACCAATGCATGCCGCTGCGGATGCCGTTATAGTCCGGGAGCTGCTCGATCGGACCTGCAGACAGAAGCATTCGGTTATCAGTCTCTGCTCTCTTTCAGGTCCTGGAGTGATGCGTCTGGTTATGAAGACACTCCAGGACCAGAGCCGAGGAGAATATGAATACTCACCAACGGCTGCTATAGCAGGAGCTTTATTATAGATGTATTTGATGCACACTTCTTTGATGGTCGTGGCGTCTATGGCCTGAGAGGAGAAGCAGAGCCATGTTCACACGCTAATAGAAGGGCATTTCTACATTTACAGGGTGAGTCTGTGGTTTGACTGCTGTCCGAATCCTGAATGTCAGTGTTTCTCCTCCCAATAATAATAATAATGCTATGCAGCAATTTCAAAATAGTATCATATACATTAATATTAGGGCTTGCACAATTTTACCAGTTAAAGTAGTTGAGCCAAATATCTAACTAAATGAAAAAAAAATATATATATTTAAAATGACTAATCATTTTTAGAGATCAAGATGGAAAACCATTTAAATCATAGCATATCAATAGAAGGCAATAGCATATTTTCCCTTATTTCTGCTAACTTTCATATTTATAAAAGGCAAGACAGAAAACCATTTAAACCATAGCAGGTGAATCGTCAAATATTAATAGGATATTATTGTACTATTGTTCTATTAAATATTATTGTACAAGCCATGGGAAACTTTCACCTCACTTCTACTAATTTCCACTTTTTTTTTAATAACATCCATCATTTTAAAAGAGAAGACCATTAAACCAAAGTGTGTAAGTTTTCCTATTTTCAAAAAGTATTTTTTTAATAGAATATAATTTCGCTATTGTTAAATTAAATATTAACTAAGAATTATTTGTCCAAGTAAAAACACATTTTGTTTACCGATCACAAACATGTTTGCAGGATCAGTTCACTAAGAGACCACAGTAAATAAGTCTAATGCGCGAACTTTACGTGAGAAACCGTTACTGTCTGAATAAAGCGCTGGCCGCTGTTGAACACGGGTCAAAGGTCAGCGTGTATGTTCCTCACATCTATTCTGGCCTCCAGCTCGTGCAGAGGAATCCTGCGGCTGTAGCACAGCATCTGTCGGCCGATGTCCTCACAGATGGGAGTGGATCCTACTCCAGAAAACATGCAAGAATTTTCAAGTTAAGTCTTGCATTAGTACACCGTCTGCTCTCTGGAGGTGTACGCGTTCAGGTGAGCTCCCTTGTTCTCGATCTCCAGCTCCAGCTGCAATCTCTTCCTGGTGCCCTGAGACACAGCTACAGATGTGATGCTTTCTACACTATCGTTTTAATATCCAGACATACTCGTACCTTGAAAGCCATGTGCTCCAGGAAGTGGGCTGTACCATTGTTGTGCTCATTTTCATACCGGCTTCCGGCATCAATCCATAGACCAACCTGCATCATGTGATCAGAATAGGGGCCATTTAGGAAAATGGGGCCATTTTTTTCCCAGTCAGCTCAATGAAAACAGTGTTTACCTGAATTCTCCAAATTCTGTGATCATTTACTTCCTCTCACAGAACTTTCCCCCCAATTCAACTTTAATGATATTTTGTTTATTATTTATATATATAATTATGTTTTCATTTCACTGCAGCTTGTATTCTGTAATAAAATGTAAGTGCATCTTGCTATCTTTTTTTCAGGTGCTCTGAAGATAATGCTTTTTCAAATAAAGGAAAATGCATTCTTATTATCATAAGCTTAAACTAAAACTATTAAAAAAATGTTAATTAAATAAGGATGAAATAAAATTGAGGGAAAAGCTAAGTAAAATTAGAAATGCTGCCAATAAATCAAATATTAAACTAAATATTAAAGTATTAAATAAAGCCTGAATAAAATTATTAAATGAAAAAAAAGGTAAACTAGAAATGTTGCCTTGGATAAATAAGTTAGTTAAAAAATTGAAATAAATATAATAAATAGAAATATTTAACAAACTAATAAAATTAACAACTACTACATGACGACAATGCTAAAATACCACTGGGAAGGAGGTAAAAATGGTTGTTGATTACACATTTTTACAGTCTTTTTATAAAAATGTGATAATGACATTTTAATGTGACGCGTTGTCTTAACTGTAATTTCACCTATATTTACATTAAAATGTATGCATTTATTGCTTATCCAAAGCGACTTACAGTGCATTCAGGCTATACATTTTTTGTCAGTGTGTGTTTCCTGGGAATCGAACCCACAACCTTTTGCGCTGCTGACGCAATGCTCTACCACTGAGCCACAGGAACAGTTATTTGTTGTTCATTTGCATTTGATTCTGCACAAAACGACTAAACTCACTTGGCATATTAAGATGTGACTGTATTATGATATGCAATAAAATAAATGCACTATGTATCATTATTTCAGACATGGTCATGAGGGAACCTCCCACAAAAATAGTTCACAAGGAGACATTTCCCCAACACAAGTTTGACTTTATTGAAATCGCCACCCTGTACTCAGACTCACCAGCACCTGAGATGAAACTCACCGTGCATGTGGACAGGCCAGAGTCTTCAGATGCCACCCTGAGCCCGTTCTCAAGGGTCGTGACCTTCGTCTCGGGAACATTTAAAACCACCTGGCCGACAGCCTGAGTGGATCTGGGCTGAAATACACATGACCGTGACTTACTCCGCAGGACGCCACGTAACCATGATTTACTCCGCGGGATGCCACGTAACCATGATTTACTCAGTAGGATGTCATAGGTAAATATAGTATGTTGAGTATTAATAAAATTAAACGTTTTCGCAAAGTCTCGTTATATTGTCATTGTCGTTTTCATCACTGAGACCCAGCAACCACGCTAGTCTCAACCCGACTGTTTTAAATGATTGCCAGGACGTGGTTTTCAATATTTTGGTAATTCTAAATGATATTAATAATGTGTTTGTAATCTCTCACCCTGTTAATGGTTCTTGTGTTCAATAAATTCATTATAAAGTGTCTCCCCGCTGCACGGACGCCGCCATGTTGTTTGGATGACGCTGTTGAAAAGACGCGTTCGGGTTGGACAGAAGAACGCCTACGTCATGCGTTATTCAACGTGCTTAGGTCACATGACGAATTGGTTCAGCCCATCCACCGCTTGATCTTCTCATGTTTTATGCCGTCTTGTGGCGAAATGTGAAACTGCATGATTCAGTTCACTTATATGACCAGCAGATGGCAGCTCTGGGTCAACGTGCAGGGTGCAGATTAATCCAAAATGATGACTTAATATTTTAATGGAGAAAACACATGGAATATTTGGCAGACATATTCAGAAACGTCAGTGAATAGTCATCATCATTATCGGATGTAAATAATACTAAAATAACGAGATATGTTCACTTATACGACCCCCAGATGGCAGCTCCGAGTAAATAAAAAAACTAAAAACATGCGCATTTTTAAAAACAATGTTTGTTGTTTATGCAAATAGTAGCTGAACTGCTATTATATAAATGTTGCCTTGGCAACAGTTAAAATTAACGGAACAAAATTACTAACCATATATATATATATATATATATATATATATATATAGGCTATATGTGTGTGTGTGTGTGTATATATTTGTCTATGTTACTAACTATAAATAAATAGCTAAAGCTGAAAAAAATACAATAAATAGCATTAAAAAATCAAATAAAATTAAGAAAAAGCACATAAATGACTAAAATAAAATTGGCATATGTTTCATTATTGTTATTTTATCTTTGTTTTAAAGGACATCTACCTCAAACACTGCAAAAGCAGAGCTGTTAAAATCATCAAGGACTCAAATCATCCTGATAACCGTCTCTTGTTTACTTCTTCTTAAGCTTCTTCCTCAGAACATCAGGCTCCTAAACTCATCCATTAATAATCAGTAAGATATTCATTATTCTCCGTATTGATGATATGTATATACCCTGGACAAGCTGTTTGCACATTCCTGCTTATGGCATTATTTATTAAGTCTACAGTATACTGTCTGCACATATTATTTTTGTATTCTAATTTTTACCATACCTATATTAATGCATATTCTCTTGTGTTTGTGTTGCATATAATTGCACTGTCCATGGAGCGGAGCTGACTGCTGGTTATATTCGGTATAATTGTTTATGAGGAACACAAATCTTGAATCTAATGGGTATTAGTGTATATTGTATTTCTTACTCGGAGCTGCTATCTGCTGGTCATATGAGTGAACTAATCTTGTTTTTTAAATATATATATATCCAACAATGACTGGTCACTAAAGTTTCTAAATTGTAATGTTTTTTCTAAATGAAATATAATTCTTGTGATTTTTTTAATAAATCATGCCATGCAATACATGGAATATTTAGTGATCAAAATAGGATATAAATAATATTAATATAGCAATATAAGTTCACTTATCTGACCACCAGATGTTAGCTCTGAATAAAAGTTCATAATGGCATAAATTTCACTGACGATCATTGAAGCTGTAATTATAATTATTACAGTGGTCATTGTATGTTGCACATTTGTATGGTTCTGCTGGTCTTGCATGTTGATCATGTCTTTGATTACTGTTTTTATCATGTTTATGTAAAGCACTTTGAATTCCCATTGTGTATGAAATGTGCTTTTATAAGTAAACTTGCCTTGCAGATGTCCTTTCTAATCTCGAATGTTTTTGTACTTGTAATAAAAGTTTCATAATCAAACACGAATGTCTCTGGTGGAAGTTACTATGACTTTTCAAAACTTGTTCATATCTGAATAATGCTACAGTGTGACAGAAGTTTGTCACTGTTGCGATAAACACTAAATACTTTCTGTACTGCAAGCTCCTGACACAAGACAAACATACTTGGCAATAAAGCTCTTTCTGAGTCTGATTCTCACAAGTATCTCTCAAAGCATTAACAGGCAGTATAGCAGCTCGTCTGATGAGGTCTTGATGTATGTGGTAGTTTTGGATTAAACACTCAGAGTAAGTTCAGAGTCTCTTGTGGTCTTGGAGGTTTTCTGTCCTCTGCCATGTGTTCAGCTTACCTGATAAAACATGACATTAACAATCTCAAAGTCATGAGTTCAATTCATATATTCAACAAACGTAACATCTCAAGAGTATGTGCTCTAGACCGGTCGAGGACTTTTGCAGACTGGTTGCCAAAGGCTCGCTCATACAAGAATAACAACTCCAGAAAACCAGTAAACATAAAAGCTCCACCCCAAAAAAGACATAAATCCAAAACAAAAGGGTCAGAAAGTAGACGAGACACCGCCCTAGTGGCTCGGTGCTCTGAGAATTGCGTCTTTGCTCGGGAAATGTGGTTTTGACAACTTAAAAAAGACAAAAGCGCAAAAAAAAGCAATGTTAGTGTGAAAGTCCCAGTGGCTCAGCGGTAAGAGCTCAGCCTCCCAGGACGGGAGGTTGCCGGTTCGAGTCCGACGTGGACACTGAAGCGTGGAGGAGGGAGTCGGAGGAGCCGGAGAGGAATCGGGAGACGCGCCGGGGACAGGAGGAACCGGAGGAAGATGGCGGTCGAGCAGAATCTGCCAAGACGGAGAAGAAAACAAGAAGAGATTATGCTTCAAATCTAAATATTTACTGTTAAACAACACTTTTTTTCTCTTCTTTGTACTTCTCTTACCTTCTTTCACCTTCTTCTTCTCTTTCTCCGGGACTCGCTCCTCTGTCCGGAGACTCCTGTCTTGCTTCGCCGCACCGTGCTTCA
Organism: Schizopygopsis pylzovi; assembly: GCA_027422435.1. Classification (NCBI taxonomy): domain Eukaryota; kingdom Metazoa; phylum Chordata; class Actinopteri; order Cypriniformes; family Cyprinidae; genus Schizopygopsis; species Schizopygopsis pylzovi. Next base: position 12,463 of record JAPDDL010000138.1, on the reverse strand, counting down.
GCGCCCAGGCCGGGATTCGAACCGCAGTCTTTCACATGGAAGGCTGTGACCTTACCACTGAGCCACTGGGACTTTCACACTAACATTGCTTTTTTTTGCGCTCTTGTCTTTTTTAATTCCTAGTGGAGTTTAAAAGCAACAACCGGACCGAGATAAATCCTGGAACGGCCCTGGATTGGACCCGGGCTCCTCCAAAAACAAGAACACCGGATCACAAGGACACGGATGAGTCTCATTGAGCCGATGAACTTCATCTCCTGAGCCAAAGGATCCTTCCATGAAGGAGTGGATGAACACTTCGCCCTGTGAGAAGGTCCAGAAGACCCAGAAGGGTTGAGACAGGTGAAAGGATTTAATATTGCTGAACAGACAGCCAGTTTGTTTCGGCTTGGAAATGACTAAGAACGTAGTTACACCTACTGCTTGTAGATGCACAGCTTAAGTACTTGGTAGCACTTCACTCACTGAGACCTCTGGAAACATACTCGGTCATCGTTACATTTAACACACAAACACAAATGTCACACATGACTATTTATTTTCTACATACACAATCAACAGTTCTGAAACATGTCAGTTTAAGTGTTGTCTAATGCTAATAATCACAGCAGTATGTCAGCAAACATGCCAAAGCACAAGAGAAAACTAATCTGAATACAAGTATAAGAGACTTCAAGTACAAGAAGCTGATGTTTTATTCAGATGTGATAAACTGACACTTTCCAGCAGTATCACAAAACATATTTTATTGCATTATGGATACAAAACAATCATGCACATATATTTTTGACATACATTTAAGTCAGCATTTACTGTCATTCAACCTTGAGTGTACATGTAGGGAATACAATGAAATGCACTTTATCATCCACATAATGAGAAATTAGTCTCGGACATTGGATGGGAAAACAATAAATACAACAATGCCTAATACATAAAATACATGCATGAATAAAACAACATTTAATTTGAGTGATGCATAAAAGTGTTTTTTAAATGACTGGTAACCTGTTCCGTCTTCCAGAGGGCAATAACACACACTCATACGGTGCAATACATGCAGAGGAATGGGTCAGCTAATGAATCAAGGACTGATGTACTCTTTGCTCTATGCCTTCATTGATATTTTTACCAGACATATATCCAATTTTTCTCTCTATGACATTTCTTGTCCACTCCATAATTACCAATCTATGTATGCAGAAAATACAATCTCTGCATACATGCATTAATGCATTATCTCCAACTGACCTGAGGTCTAAGATCATCTACTCGTTTAAAATAAGGTAGTTTAATGTGCTATCTGAACTATTGTTTATAATATTATAAATACATTTGGAGTTTTGTTTGATTCTGCTTTGACTTTTGATAAGCAAGTAGTAAATGCGGTAGTTAAATCAAGTTTTTTTTCTGATCAGACTCCTTGCTAAGAGTTCTAGAGAGTTATACGTGCTTTTATCTCATCTTGACTAGACCACAGCAATTCAATGTATATTGGTATTAACCGATCAGATATGAAATCGCCTACAACAAGACTTTTGACTGGCACTCGTAATATATGAACATATTACCCCTGTCCTACTGTCTTTGCACTGGCCTCCAGTCCGTTTAATAGTGTTTAAAATGTGACTTTTTGTGTTTAAGGTGTTCAATGGACTTTGAGTTTACACAGTCCAGCTAGATGTCTGAGGTCATCGAATGAGAAACTGTTATTGTTATCTAGGCTGAAGAAAACCGGTGACTGGGCTTTTGCAATAGAACAAGGTTGAAGCCTATCTCTTAGAGAAGGCTTATGGTGCTTGTTTAAAATGAGTATTTATTTGTCTTACCATTTTATGGACTTTGATTTATTTTAAACTACATTGTTCAGCACAATGGTCAACCATTGTTGTGCTTTATAAATAAATGAAATATTGTAAATATAAGTTCCCTAGTCTGAACTTAGACAATTAGTCAGTAAATATGGCTCGTCAAGTCATAAATACAACTGGAAACTCAATAGCCGAGTTTAAACTTTAAACACCGCGAAGAGGAAACATTGCTGTAGACAGTGACTCAAGTTTTATTCATGAGTTTGCATGCATGTGTATATACATATATTACGTAAACAAAAACGTATTTTGGATACGATTAATCGCAGTTAATTCTTTGACAGCACTACTTTAGAGTCATGTATATAAATCATCATTTGTTGTCATAAATTCAGTTTGGAAAAAAGGCTTCTCTCTCGAGGCCACAGAGACACATCGAGCTAAAATATGACCAAATGCACGTTTCTTCAAAGTAGGACTGGGCAATATGAGCAAAAATTCATATCTGTATTTTTTGGCTGATTTTTGGTATACGGTACATATCTCTTTCGTATTTGGATTAAACAAATAAAGTGAATGTACCCATGTAGGCATATATAATGTGCAAAAAGGGTTGAAATCATATTGCATTATAACATTGCGATCTAAAAACTAAAATAATGCTTTCAAAGCAAAGTTAAATTACTAAACTAAAAAAAGCACAGACTAGGCTAATTGAGTAAAAAGGCTATTTTGATTACCCCATTACAGTCACTTTACAGTTAGTGCTATCATACAAATACATGTGTAGGTTTAAAATGTCCAACTATAAACATTTCAGCAAAACGTATATTTTAATCCGAGTTACTGCGCTCATATTTCATGTTTGACGCGCACGTGCGCGTTCAGAATCGCAAAACAAGCAGAAGCTTGTGCACTTAAATGGAAATATTTCCACGGCTTTCTAACATTTACAGACGGAGAATATACCTGTGAAATGTAAGTAATGCGTTTAGGAAAAGAGCACATAGATCAAAACACGTCTCTGTCAGCGGCACACGCAGCGTTTCTATCAGAGCCGCTTTAAACTCAAAGATTCATCATTGCTGATACACCTCATTTCATTATATGATCGCATGGTTTATGTTCACGCTGTTAGTATGCACGTTCGCTAGCAAGCTAGTTTCTTGATCTAGTAATTACATGTACTTTTTAAGTTGAACTTAGATCATGGCTTCGAGCTCTCTCGTGTGAGACGCGAGTGCAACGCTGATAGATGTCCCTCTAGAAAATGCAATGAACATGCGTTCCGTGTGAGCAGTTTTGAGGTAAACCGCATCTTCTCCTCATTGATGTTCTCTTTTTTAAGCTATATTCTGAATGTGCAGCACCGCATCGAGTGGGTTCAGCTGGACAGGCTAAACAAGCATTAAATGCATCGACAGCTCGTCATCGCATCTCGTGTCAAGCTGCCTGACGGACTAGAATTCGACTGCAGCGTTTCGCGTTCGAAGGTGGATTTTTATTTTAAATTCGACGAATATTCGAAATTAGATTTTTTTTGACAGCCCTACATTTTATTACAAATGTATTGAATATTGGTTAATTATCTTAAGTACATTTAGGCTTTAAATGGATAGTTCACCCCAAATGAAAATCTGTTCATTTACTCACCACCAAGCCATCCAAGATGTAGTGAACTTTTCTTCAGTGGGACAGTAAAGATTTTGAGCTAAAACCTTGGTCCTTGGTGATTCACAAAATGCAAGTCAGCTGCTTCCAGTTTTTGAAAATAACAAAATAAAAGCATATCAAGGAGCACAAAATTAATAACCGAGACTCCTCCTAAAGATGTACTGAGGTCTTATGAAGCAAAATGATCGGTCTGCACAAGAAACTGTACATTATTGACAACTTTTTCCCTGTAATCCAGAGCCTCGGACAAACCCAGGAGTGATGTTCAGTTCACAAATGATTCATTCCAAAACCAGTTATTTGGTGAACTGAACCGCCTGAAACAGCATCTCCAAAATCTCCAAATACTCAATCTTAACTCCCTTTCAGACCCCGGACAGTCACTCAAAAGATGGAGTACCACAAGGATCTGTCCTAGGTCCTCTATTCTTTTCATTATATATGTTGCCCCTTGGTAATATTATTAGAAAATACGGGATTAGTTTCCATTGTTATGCTGATGACACTCAACTATATATCTCAACAAAACCAGATGAAACTTCTAAACTATCTAAGCTAACAGAGTGTGTTAAAAATATAAAAGATTGGATGACCAGTCATTTTCTCCTATTAAATTCAGATAAGACCGAGATATTACTTATTGGACCTAAAAACAGTACACAGAATCTCTTGGATTACAATTTGCAACTAGACGGATGTACTGTTACTTCCTCTACAGTCAAAAATCTGGGTGTTATATTAGACAGCAACCTATCTTTTGAAAATCATATTTCCAATGTTACAAAAACAGCATTCTTCCATCTTAGAAACATTTCCAAGCTACGGAACATGTTAAGTGTTTCTGATGCAGAAAAGCTAGTTCATGCATTCATGACCTCTAGACTGGACTATTGTAATGCACTGCTGGTGGTTGTGCTGCATCTTCAATAATCAAGCTACAGATAGTACAAAATGCTGCGGCTAGAGTCCTTACCAGGTCAAGAAAATATGACCATATTACTCCAATTTTACAGTCTCTGCACTGGCTATCTATTAAGTTTCGTATCAGTTACAAAATATTATTACTTGCCTATAAGGCCCTAAATGATTTAGCTCCTGCGTACCTAACTAATCTACTATCACGCTACGATCCAACCCGCTCCCTAAGGAACAAAACTCTGGACTCTTGGTAGTACCTCGGATAGCAAAGTCCACTAAAGGAGGGAGAACTTTTTCATATCTGGCTCCCAAACTCTGGAATAGCCTTCTGATAACGTTCGGGGTTCAGACACACTCTCTCTGTTTAAATCTAGATTAAAGACGCATCTCTTTAGCCAAGCATTCATATAATGCATCTCACAATCTTGTACTGCATGTATATCTGAACAAATGCACATTATTATGCTTTAGCTTGGGTTATACTGATCATTTCATCCAGGGTTATTCCTGGATGGAACAACTGCTACGCTAATTGTCTTACTGTTTCTATGTTTCTGCCA
>JAPDDL010000138.1:0-2500 GCA_027422435.1 Schizopygopsis pylzovi | reverse complement strand
ACACGGAGTGTTTGGTTGCTCTCCGTGTTATTTCCGGCTGTTTAAGATCGGAAAAATGAGGCTCTACGCGATGGTCCTATGGAGCATCTTGAACTGGATGATCTTACTTACAATATTTCAGCCTGCTGTGTCGGTACTTCAATACAGTGCCGTGGAACTTCTACAGTTTCGTTTCAATCGCTATCCGTCTCCTCCGGATCTTCATTTCTACACTGACATTTCTAAGCCTCGTCGCAAATATATTCATCGCGGATCAAGACGGAATTACAATTATGTTGACTCAAACTCTATAAAGTCTTTCTGGTCATCATCTTCGCGTTCGACAAGGAAATTGGACCGCACTGCGGATCACTCTGTGCTAGCCCATCTAGGCAAGTCAACAATCACCGAATCTACAACGAACGTTTTTACATTTGGATTACTTAACATTCGTTCAATTAACAACAAAGCGCCGTTGGTTTGGGCTCTACTGAAGGATTGTAAGTTTGATTTCTTCTGTTTGACTGAGACATGGCAGCAACACAATGATTTTTCTCAGCTGAATCAGTCCATTCCTCCAGGTTTTGCTTACGCTTGTCAACCCCGAGTCTCGGGTCGAGGTGGTGGCCTAGAAATGCTTTACAATAAGAAGTGGAAGGTCTCTACTATAGCTGCACCTTCCTATGCTACTTTTGAATCTATGGTGCTACAAGTTAATGGACCGGTACCCACTATCATAACAACTGTTTACCGTCCACCTAAATTTAATACTAACTTTTTAACTGAACTTTCTGCTTTTTTAACTTTATATGTTCTGTTTCTCCAAATGTGATTATGGTTGGTGATTTTAATATTCATATTGATAAAGCTACTGTCACTTATACAAAAGACTTTCTATCATGTTTGGATAGTTTTGGACTGAAACAGTTTATTGATTTTCCAACTCATTCAAAAGGTCATGATCTTCTTTGTTGCACTGGAATAACACCTTTTGATTGTAGTTCACGTGACTTGTCTATATCTGATCATAAACTTGTGTCTTTCAGTGCCAAATTAACTGTATCAAAAATTGCTCTAAGCCGTACTATCACATTTCGCAATATTAAGAATATTGAATTATCTTTGTTTTCTAATGAAGTTGATAACTTGTTGAACACTGATGGATTACTTAGCCTGGATGAGTTGACTTCTTACTACAATGACCAGTTGCAGAATGTTTTAGATGTTGTCGCCCCTGTTAGAACTCGGATTGTCTCATTTGCTCATACTGCTCCATGGTATACTTCTGAGTTACGTCTGTTAAAAGCTAAGGGGCGTCAATTAGAGCGTTTATATATGAAATCTGGTTATGTGCACAAGGAAATGTATGATCACCACATCAGAGACTACAAAGATGCCCTTTCTACTGCTAAAACAAATTATTATGCCAATTTGATAAACTCTGGTGGTGGAAACACAAAAATACTGTTCTCTACAATGAATAATATGTTGCGACCACTAGATGCTTTCTCATTACATTCGCATTCTAATACTACATGTGATGCTTTTATGAATTGTTTTAGTGATAAAATTGAAACAATTCATAAGAATTTAACACCCAATACTGGGGCATGTGGTTCATTCTTCTCTCTTTATGATGCTTCTACTCTAAATGCTTTTTCTAGTTGTTAGTTGCATACGGCGAATGAAATAGCTGAATGTGTTCAAAAATCTAAATCTACCACCTGTCAGTTAGATCCTATTCCCACACATCTTGTTTACCTTCTTTATTACCCTTGATAACTCAAATTATAAATTCTTCTCTTATTACTGGTACTATTCCTTCATCCTTCAAAGTAGCGGCCATTACTCCCATACTTAAGAAACCTGGTGCGGATTGTAATAACCCTGAAAACCTTCGACCCATATCTAATTTACCATTTCTTTCTAAATTATTGGAAAAAATTGTTGCTCAGCAGGTACAAACTCATTTAATGGAGAATAACTTGTTTGAGCAATTTCAGTCTGCTTATCGTCCATATCATAGCACGGAGACAGCGCTTATTAAAGTCACAAATTATTTGTTAATGGCTGCAGATTCGGGACTTTTATCAATACTCTCTCGATTTAACTGCAGCTTTCGACACTATCTCACATAGTATTTTATTGGAGAGATAAGGGCACGAAGCTGCGCAGGTAACCCTACCCTATGGGATTTTTAGAAAGAACGCAGAACATTCGATGTGCGAACTTATCACTGGGTGGATTTTAGAAAAAGTGCCCAAAGTCTAGCGTGTGCACTTACCATAACTTACCATTCCCCTCCGGCCAGCCGAATCAGTAGTTTGTTCCAACTGCAGCAAAGTCAGAGTGTAAGTGGTCCACTGGTTCCAGGGGTCTTTCCCCGATGGATGTCTAGGTGACGAGGTCCTCACTGGAGATCTGTCTCTGGGGCTCATCTATGTGTCCTAGACTCCACTGACGGTCAGGGCTGTAGAGGTTGTCTCCAGGTGCTGATCCTCCATTTATGACAGACTTTGGT